>JZKD02S2348423.1:231560-279889 GCA_000966675.3 Picea glauca | reverse complement strand
TCACAACTTTATGTCCAAAATTATTACATGCATAACATAAACCAAAAAATATAGTTTGATACCTGAGAGTTGAAGATCTTCTGAAAGGAGGTGCTCTTATGAATCCTTCTTCTTCCCGAGACCTATCTGTTTCTGTCAGTCGTTGATTATGAAATATGAATCTTCTCGGTGGAGGAGTGTCCTTGTAATTTTCTCTGTAGACCTTCCTATCCCCTTTGATTTTTTCTTCATAGCTTTTTGGATATGTTTCTTGTTCTGTTGTTTTGGAGCTTGATCCCTTTTCTGTCTGATTGTATCCAACTCCTGACTTGTCATGATTAGGCCTTTGACTGCTGATAATGTCATTCAAAACTTTTGAGTTGTTCTGCATATTTTTCTTTTGAAGATCCTTTCTTAATGTGACAATATCTGCTTCCAAATTTTCAATGATTTTGTCTCTTCCTTCTAGCTGTTCTTTGAGTGATTCTTCAATTCTTTTATCTTCTTCAATTTGAACCTTCAAATTTGTGATCATTTGTTCTAATTCCTGAGTGTCTTCTTTATTGTCTAGTTCCACATGTAGATTTTTTTTTTCCTCTTTTCTTTTCCGATAACTTCTATGGAACTCAACAATTCCTCTCGGTAGTCAACTTCTGCCTCTTCAATTTCTTCTTCGATTTCTTCATATTATTCTTCGACTTCTTCATATTCTTCTTCAGAGTCTTCTACTTCCATGAATAGAACTCTTTCTGCCTCACTGTCATTGACTTCATCTTCATCTGATGATGAGATGTCTTGTTTGGTTCATAATCTTTTCTTGAAAACTTTTTTTGTGGTTCTTTTGCCTTTATATGTTTGTTTGTTTTTTGAGTAACCTTCATCATTTCTATTTTTCTTACGAGGATATTTGTTATCAAAATGACCAATACCATCCCAATGAAAACAAATTAAAGGAAGCTTACCTCTATGCCTGTCGTCGGTTCCCTTGTTCAGTCTTTTGAAAAAGTTGGCCACTTCTTCATCATCTTCCGAGAATTGACTATTGTTGTTATGTTATTTTTCTTGTTGCTTTCCCTTTTTCTTTGATCTTTTGGATGCCTTGAAGGTTGGTTCTTTTACATCTGTATTTTCATGTTCAGTTCTAATTTCATATGCTGTGAAGATTCCATGTAGTCGTCCATGCTTATTGATTTTAGATCTGCTATTTCTTCTAGTGTTGATATCTTAGTACCTTTTGAACAATTACAGATTCTTGAATTTCTTCTCCCAATCCCATGATTGCATTTACTGTTTCATCGACTCGTAAGAAGTAAGCTGCAATATTCTCATCTTCCTTCATCTTTATTTGTTTGAATTGACCTCTATAAGTTTGAAGCTTTGCTTCTTTGACTTTTGAATCTTCTTCATAAATATTTCGAAGTTTGTCCCAAATATCTTTAGCGGATTTACAATGTGCAACTTTGGTGAATATCGTTTCACCAAGACCATTCAGAAGTGCATTTGTGGCTTTGGAATTATTCTGGCTGAGTTTCACTTCTTTGTCATTAGCGGAACTGCTAGTACTCTGTATCCATCTACAATTGATTTCCAAATTTCAAATCCCTGTGCATGTGTATATTTCTTCATCCTTATGCTCCAAAATGCATACTTCTATCCATCAAACTATGGTATTCCATTTTATACAAGTTGTTTCTCTTCATGATCTACCTTTCAGTGGTTAAACTGATTTCTCAAGGAACCGACTCTGATACCAATTTTTGGATTACTGAGAGGGGGGGTGAATCTGTAATAGAGAAATATAATCCTTTTTAACCATATAATCCAAGTGTTATATCAATGTAGAATTATCATCAAATAATTGCAGAGTAAATAAGAAATGAACAAATGAACAAATGAACAATCATACACATACACAATACACCAATGTTTTACGTGGAAACCCAAAGTGGGAGAAAACCACATAATGATTTTTATCATATGTCTTGAAAAATTACATTCATTGGAAGCACCGACTTCCTTTGTTTCCCAGCCACAACTGGAAGGAGGCTCCAACCCCTTATTTTCTCCGGATTCAACCTGAGGGAAGCTCCAACTCCCCAATTCTCTGGCTACAACCCCCTATGTTCTCTGGCTACAACCAGAAGGTGGCTGCAACCACCTGTCCTTGCCCCATCCAACCACCCTGACGTATAAGTAGAATGATGGAACCACTGTCACACTATCAATTTGAGATATACTGTTGTAAACCTATACCAATAAACCTGAACCATACATCAACCTGTACCTCAACCTGTAATCAACCTGTACCATAAACAAGTGCATCAACCATGCACCAACCTGTACCAAACAACCTGTAATCAAATTGTACCATAGACAAGTGCATCCAACCATGTACCAAGTATGTACCAATCATGTATCAACTACTCATCAACTATGATTGGTCAAGATGTACCAACATCATCAACTATACACCTCATGTATGTGCCAACTCATCAACTACTTGTCTCAACCATGTACCCAACATGTACCTCAACCAAAATCCCTCATCAATTACATCATCCAATTCTGATTTGTAACTTTGTAATAGACCCGGTGTATATTATCACATACCTACAAACCTTCCTTAAATTTAACAACAAGAGACTAGAATTTTCATCAAATGTTTCTCTAGTCTCACATGACTATTTTTGGATTAGTCAACAACCCTAAATTGAAATAATCATAACTATGTACCTGTAATGAATAAATATATGAAAATAGTACACAGTGTTCTTCAATGTGTTTTATGCATTTCCTCCAGGTGCCACTACTTGGAACCTCTCATAAAAGGAGTTATAGAAAAAATGGCATACCTTGTTTAATTTTGGCTTATTCTAGAGAGCAAACTTGTAGAGCCTGCCCCACACAGAATATTTGTTGTATGGATCGAAATTTTTTACACAGAATAGTATAGACTTTACTCTAACCAAAAAATTTGGTCTTACTTAATTTGGATATGTTATGAATAAGTTATAACGTTTTTACCCGAAACACATGTTTTAGACTAGTTTCAGGACTAGCTACAAACCCTATTTTCCATGGAGTGTAAATCCAAAAATATAACGACCCACAAGATGAAATTCGTACCACAGATACTTGGATATGTTTTCTCAATGGACTTTCAATTTCACGGTTTGAATCATTCTAGAAAAAAAAATATTGCAAAAATGGTGAGATGAACTGTAAATAACATACCTTAGAAAGCATCATCAAAAGAATTTATTCCCCCTTGAATTTCAGCCTTCTTTACTTCACTTTCTCTCTGAAATTTGACTTAGATATCCTTTGGTTACCTCAGTCACCTTTATATATTCGATATGCTCAAGTGTGATTAAAATGAGAGAGCCTTGCCTCTTATTTATACTTTCATGTAGCTTCCTCAAGGGGTTACCTTTTAACCATCTTAACCCACTTTTCTTATTTTAGGGTTAACCAACTTCTAACCACTTGTCCAATTAGTAATTTATCCATTAACTTTATTATTTAAATAATTTATTTTGTATTCACTTTGAATTATAGTACACTCATCACTTCACTTTATTATTTCCCTTCTAAAAAACTCTTAAACCACTTTGACTACTTTGACCTTTTGGGGCTTCTAGATGACTCATGAGGGTTCTCCAACTTCACATGGCCATAAATATCTAAGCGTGAGGAGTTATGTGACATTCCACATACCACTGGAAATGACATGACATGTACTATGCATATAGAATAGTATTACCTACAAATATATCAAAACTCATACCGTTATCCATCAAACAAACCTGGGTCCATTACCTAAACCTGGGTTCCCCAACTTTCTTCAAGGGTTGACATCAATGAAAACCAACCTTTATCAACAATGAGCGCAATAAGAGGAGCAATTTTTATCATTATTTTTATAAAGGGGTCCCACCTATCTCATATTATTTAATATATATATATATATATATATATATATATATATAAGTAATAATGCATTGCAACCCATTTGTAGGAAGGAATTTTATGTTGCTCTTTTGGGCGTCAACAAGATGCAAAATGAATCTCATGTGATAAAGATGAAAAGTAGCGAACCTGCCTTCACATGTTATTTATTTTTGAACCACTAACAAAGTGTTCTTCCATTCCTCCTTGAGCCATGTATTCATGATTCCATTTCTCCATTTTGGGTTTTGGTGATCCTTGATGAGAAACTGATTGTAGAGGTTCCCTAGGATTTATTTCTTTTTGAACCATTTTTCACCATCGATAGGTAAATTGAAGGTTGTGAAAATGGAATGATCATAAAATTGGATGATTAGGTACCCAATATGAGTTTTATACCCATCAAAATTCTTTGCAAATGTCATGGAAACATATGTATGATGACCCTGAAATGCACTGTAGAATGGGTACCAATGTGCTTGGTAAAAATTCTCTTTGATTTTTGGTATAGCTTCGAAAAGCTCTATCCTATGTAGTTCCAATTGAAGAATATGACCACCTTTGCTGCGTCCCATATATGAGATTACAAACCCTAACTTTTGCATGAATGAGGGTTTTCTTCCTTACAAATTAGGGCTTTATCATAACCTACAACTATCGAGTATTTCTTGCATACAGGAATGTCAGAACTATCACCTTCAATAACAAAACCTAAAATGAATTAAAATATATGAAATCATGAAGACTAAATGGCCCATACCATATCATTTAATAATATCCTGGATGTTTTAATCGGGATCCTTAGGTACTTTCCATAGTCTGTTATTATGATGAATTCAAACACGATCTTTGATAAGATAAGATATTGATCTGATCCTTGGAATAATTTCAAAAAATGCCAAGTGAAACACGCGTCTGAATGATTACTTGGAAATGCGCTGCCAAAACTTACAATTTTTTGCAGTGCATTATTTGACAACAATTTTATTGTAGCGCTACAAAAACCACACTATTTTTGCAGTAAATGTATTTTGAACTCAAAACTTAGGAAAGCCTCACACATTAGGAAATTAAATCAATCCATCTCTGATGTGACCAATTAAATCCCATGCAATCACTTCTTAGCATACCTTATAAGAAACAATGAAATTAAATTAAAGAAAAGACAACCAAACCAAAAATTGAACATAACACATGAAGTATAAAGTAGATAAAGGAAAGATTGATATGGAGAAGGCTTATGGGTGAGTAGGGTAGGTTTAGGGATAGAGGAGCAAGCATGCATTTAGGTTTAGGTACTAACACAAGATAAGTTGCAATTTAAACTATGGTGTCTCATGGATCACAAACTAGTTTGGTGAGGGAATATATTTTAAAATTCCTTTTCTTATTATGTCCTTTGAAACTGTAGACTTGATGTTACAATGCCATCTTTATTTTTAGGATGACAGTATGCTTTTCAAGGAAATTTTATTTTCCTTTTGAAAGATTGAGAAGTGATCAGTATTAGGTGTCACTAACCCCAACTGATCATTTAAAGGCCTTATATATATATATATATATATATATATATATATATATATATATATGTCACTAACCCCAACTGATCATTTAAAGGCCTTATATATATATATATATATTATTTCACATGAAAGTGTGATATGCCAACGAACAAGAAAGCATTCAACATATTTTTGTGTGGGAGGATTTTCATAGTGGGGGAAATAGTAGAGTCATCTCAAGAAATGTTGGAGGATCACATGCATCAGTTTCAACTCTCAAGAGAAAAAGGGAAAAGTGGGGACCGAAGCACACCATTTATGCCATTTTAGATCATGGTAAGAAAAAGAGGCAAAGAATATAACGACCAACCACTTATATGGGTGAAATGCTTTCATTAGAATTTAAAGGCAACTATATGAGAGTAAATTTTTCTTATTGGAAGAAGGGTTTGGAGTTAAATCTTGTGAGAAGACTTCTAAAAAATTGAAAAATACTAAGGCTACATGATAGAAAGCTTACCTATTGCAAAATAAGAATACAAAGAAGAGGCATAAGATGATTCATTCAGGATGGGTAAATTGAACTAGAAGAAAGTCATGATACAACCATTTCATCAAGCAATGGTAATAACTTGAAAAAATACTAATAGGATTCCATTCCATAATGAATATGTATAACATCCCCATAGTGTGGATGAGTAAAAGATACAATTGTAGATGTTTGATTTTTGTTTATTTAATGCAAATGTTTTTTTTAATGCTTTTTAAAATGTTGCCAGACACATTATTATTATGAAAAAATGGTAAAGCAATCATGGAACCTCCAAATTCACCTTTGATGTAATAAATTAAGAACCAACTTAAATGATAGGGATTTGTGTAGTGTGCACAGACAAAATATAAGGGTGTAAATAGGCTTATTTTAAATAATAAATATGGTTGTTCAATCATTAAGGATGGTTGGATAGATATGAGCAATAATACCTTGTTAAGCACAATTGTGAATTTTCTTGATGGCCCTCAAAGGAAAGGAATTGCATTGGAAAATGTAGAAACACAAGTTTTCAATATGAGTTTCTTAGAGATGCCCTTGAGGGGGTTGGAGTCTTAAACACAATTCAAACGATCATGGTTAAATGTAATTTATATGGTCGCTATAAAATGTAGTTCAATTTTAAAAAGGGGTGGTCACATTGATGTATGTTATCCCCTATTCCTAGGGATATGTAAGGATATGATGTATCGAGGCCCTTAGGTTGCAGACACAAATTATTGAGAGGCATATGAGTAGGAAAGGGTCCCTATCATATCACACATCACCATCCAATCGATGACAACACCATCCACCACACCCAACTTGACTCATAGAGGACAACATGTCTTGCTTCATGAGGTAACAAGTTTGGTATCGTGGTAAGTGTCATTTTAATATTTGGAGCATTTGAACATGTTGCTAAGGATCCTTTCTTGATTTTGAAAACATTTTCTTGGAAAATATGCTTTTTTCCCTATTTCACCTTGGTGAGTGTCATGGTTTCCTAGTAAGTGGTCACCCTCGGGGAAAGGGATACTACTGGGGGTCTCCTTAAAGGGTCATCGTACCATTCCCACTCATACTTTCCACCTTCCATCACTTCGCCCCCTTCGTTTCCCCATATTTTAGGTTTTCAAGCTTATTGACCCAAGAAGGGAATGTACCTCATTTCATGGGAAGAAGGGGCCATTAGGCTCGGAGGTTCCCTAACAAAAACATCATGCAACAAAATCTCTCCCTAGAATCCCGCAAGCAATGAAACACTTCTCAAAAAAGTGAGGGACCCATAAAATAAATAACTAATTAAATAATAACACTTTCCATGGTAGAGCGTTTGTGGGCTATGCATTTCCTTTCTAGTGCCCCTTATAGTCTTCAACTTGGAAAGGAATACGAACCAAGGTAGAGAATATGTGGGCTATGAATTTCCTTTTTAGTGCCCCTTATTGTCTTCAAATTGATGACACATGCAAAATAAATGGCTAATAAAGGGCTTGGAAAAATATGCTTTAAAAACAAAAAGAGGAAAAGGATGTGGCTATCCCTCAACAAAGGCGCTGACAAATGAGACAATATGAGCCCTTGTATGTCATGAAGTCCTATACCTATAAATCTAACCCTATCCACCTGACATTCACTACATGACCTAGAAAGGATTTCCCTTAGGAACATCCCCTACTTGAGGAATTGTTTCACCCAATAGGGCATTCTGACACCCCTCCCATATCTAAATTTGGAAAATTGTATAAGGTATTTGACCATTTATTTATTTTGAAAAGGGTGGATTTGATGCACATGTTAGGGTGGTTCTTTTATTATATATGGCTTACTTAGCATGATATTGTGACTTGTGGACCCTTGGAGGGCATACTTGTTTGTCTTTGCAGGTCCTTGATAGGTGAAATTTTGAACATGGAGGCACAAGGTTTCTTGGACCTTCGTTTGGGGAAGGAATCCCATAGTTTGGATGATGATCCCCCTCTCCTTGGGTCAACTTAGATGAGGGACATTTCCTTTCAAGGAATTTGATTATCCATTGGAGGTGACTCGATAGCCTTCCCAACCCCAACAGTTTCCTTTGTAGGCCATACTATTCTTTTTTGGGGCATGCCGTCATCACTTTGAAGGCTAGGGTTTGATGGTGCAAGGTGTTTTTATGGTGATGTGGCTTTTATTGATGGAGAGAGAGACACTTGGCACATTCTAGAAAACTTGGTGGCATGATTTATGTGTTGAATTTATTTCAACCCTAGGTAAGCTCTGATACCATGTTGAAATTATTACTCAAGTACCTAGGTACTTTGTTATATAGTGATTTCCTTACTGCATTCATATTAACAACTCACAAAACAATAATACACTACTAAAATATTCAAATCAATATCATGCAGGGGAAGCATAAACAAGGAAACCAAATTAAGAACACACGAACACCAATTTTTTTGGGTAAATACCCCTGGGAAAATCCTGGAGGAAAAGTGATGAGAATGATTTTGTTATGCTAAAATAAGGGCTCCCATAATAGGGATAATTTCCCACTGAGATAAATATAATTGCAGACTAACCTGACAGGGTATGACTTGTCGTACAACCAATTATGGCATGCCTTTCTAGGCATCTGCAACTGTCTCTTCCGTGACTTGCAAATATCGATGTTTTTCCCTACTGTGACCCGTGGATGTCCACGACTATCTCCACTGTGACCCATAGATTTGTACGGAAAGTTCATATGATAAAATATGTATGGTCTGACTCTTTCCCGTGGCTTTCTTCTACTAAAACCCACCTGTGTATTCATTGGTTCTCTCTTCTCCTTGACCTGTAAGATCTCTAGATGAAGTTCCTTCTTCACCTATCCAATATATTGAAACATTGTGCTTAGTGATCCATTAATTTATGTGTCAAATCTCTCAACACAATTTCTGTCAAGTGTAATATTTGGTCCTCTTGAATCACCGTCCTTCATGATCCAAGCACTCGAGCAAAGGTCCTTCTTTACTCTTGAGTGTGACCTTGGATACTCCAAAAGTCCTCCTTTTCTTTATGTGTAAATGTCCAAGTGTAATCCTTGGTACTCTTCAATCATCGTCCTTTGTGATCCAAGAACTCGAACATAGGTCCTTCTCTACTCTTGAGTGTGACCTTGGAGACTCCACACTAGAAAAGGTCCTCCTTTGCTATCTATGTGAATTGTCCAAGTGTAATCCTTGGTCCTCTTGAATCAACATCCTTCGTGATCCAAGAACTCGAGCATAGGTCCTTCTCTACTCTTGAGTGTGACCTTGAAGACTCCACACTAGCAAAGGTCCTCCTTTGCTATCTATGTGAAGTATGTCTTCCTCCTTCTCCTAGTCTTGATTTTATAATCATGAGTCATAATCTATTACTAATCTCCAAAATGATCTACAGTTGAGATTACTTCTCACACTCACTTGATATTTAGATTACATGCTGCATGATAGGTACTTTTAACATGTTTCTTAAATAACTCAATTAACTAATTACACAATTAATTAACAAAAATAATTTACTTTAATAATTCCTTTAATTAAAGTAATTTCAAGAGTAGATTTCCATGATTTATAGAAGGCTTTGGATGATTTCCATACGTCTAGACACATAGACCTATGTGGAAATACCTGTCTGATGCTACCACTAACATAAAAACTCCCTCTTAGCGAAGGTATTTCCTGAAGAGTCACCTAGAACTGGTTCTTCCTCCGACTCTAGCATAATTCCACACACATCAGCCTGCATACTAGAATTCCTCCAATCTTGTTGGTCAACTGCTCCTTGAATAAAGTAAGTATGGGAATCGATGACACTACATATCGATGCAAAAAATTTTGAAAACTTTGTTGAAGGTCTTGTCTCCCTCAATGTGCTCCTAGAAGCTTCCTTCTCCTGATCATCCATCAATTTCATCTCGTACCAACTTGGTTTCTTGACAGAACTGGAAGGGGATAACTCCCTCTTCCTCTATGAAGTTTTACTCCCCACACTGGAAGTCCGTGAACTTTGATCAACCTTCAGTTGTTCACCCTTTGAAGCCTCCTACTCCTCATCCTCTGTCACTAACATCGATCCATTATCCAATATCCCCATGGATCTTCTTACAGGATGGCCCTGAAACCTGTATAACCTTCCCTCTTTGACACCAATGCTCACTGTCGTGTCATGGATTTATGTTAAAATATTTGATGTGCTCATTTTCCCATAGACAATATCACAATATTGTCACCCAACCATAGGCACATAGCCACCCTGAGCACCATAAACTTTGACAAATAGAATAATTCCATAAGCAACACTAGAACCAACATATAACCAAGAGAGTGCATCTTTCTCCAAAGATAGCGTACCAGACAAAAAGTCCCAAAACCATAGAACAAGAACAATACTCAATTGTAGCAGTTGCAGTTAACAAGAATACCACCAAGAATATCAGAATACCAACAAGAATATCATCAAGAATACCACCAAGAGATACTAAGAGGTAGGGTGCATATCTTAGGCTAGGTAACACTAGAGAGAAAGATAGAGAATCACCCCAGAAGATCCACCTTCCATTCTCCTAGCTGCATATCCAAAATTGCACCATGCTTGAGAGAGAAAGTGAAGTGTGTGAGTACAAATGAGCTAAAGAGCCCTCTATTATAGTGGTTCTTGTCACTTGTCTGGGTTGACTTGTCCTTTTAGAAGATAATACTTTATTATTAATTCTTTTACTGAGCTAACTTGTATTCTAGGGTTTCTACACATCCGTTTAGGGTTTCTCTTGCTTCCAGAATACTCTATTCTAGCCAAAGGTTAAAAATGGAGGTTAACACCTCCCGCAGCTACCATAATATCAACACTCCCTCCTAGATAGGGAGGTATTAACTGTAGTGGTCTCAAAAAAATCCATCCATTTCATATGGTATGGGAATGGCTCACATAGTCTCGCATAGCATTCAACATGTAGCATAATCATAGCCACACATGATATATCATGATCACATAGATCAAGTCACGGGCATCATCATCACTATCCATCCAACTGGAAATCACCTCCAACACTACTAGTTGGCACGCCATCCTAGGAAAACACTTTCAACACTACTGGTAGTATCTATGGTAATCCAGTAGTAGTACACAATTACTACAATTCCATCCAATAGATCACAACAATGTCGATCCATAGTAGTACACAACTACTATCCAGTGGTACACAACCACTCTTAGAAGCATACATGTACTATCTAGTGACACATAGTCACTACCAATGGAACACATCCACCATAGTAGTACATAGCTACTGCCTAGAGACGTACAGTCTCCACTACAATAAACTAATAGCTACACAAGCTATCGCCATGCAATACAATAGTCTCCTGGCATCAAATCATATCATCACCTACATCCTTTCATGAGGCCATACTCCATCTGAGTAATTGGTCATGATGTTGAATAAGTCATGTGCTAGACTTAACACACTCAACAAGGTGTCCCGCATAAGTCACTCACTCAATAGAGTGATACAAGGACCATTCTTCTAATATGGACATGCACCCTAGAAGAATAGTTGTCCCAATAGATGTCGAATGTCCCACAATGGCTACAAAAACCATCCTCTCCATTGTATCATCTCTAAGACGTACTAGCATGATGTGAATGCATCATATCTAAGATATACTGGCATGATGTGGAGTACCATCTACATCATCTCTAAGCCATACTAGCATGATGCAAATGCATCATATCTAAGTTGTACTGGCATGATGTGCATCATCTCTAAGCTGTCCTAGCATGGTGTCAATGCACCATCTCTAAGATGTACTCGCATGATGCAAGTCATCTACATCACCTCTAAATTGTACTAGCATGATGCTACTACATCATATCTAAGTTTTGTTATCATGAAGCGACTCAAACATATGCATCATGTCTAAGTTGTAATAACATGATGTTAATGCATCATATCTAAGATGTACTAGCATGATGCATCTTAGGAAATATGTATCATATCTAAGTTGTACTAGCATGATGATGAAGCATCATATCTAAGATGTACTAGTTGTTAGAAAATAAAGATATGTGCTCATTTTTCCATAGAAAATATAGCAATATTGTCACCCAACCATAGGCACAGAGGCCACCCCCAAGCACCTTAACCTTGACAGACATAATAATTCCGGAAGCATACCAATAGACAACCAAGGTAGCACACATTTCTCCAAGGATAGTGCACCAAGAAAGAATAACAAAAGACCAAGCAGAAATTCCAAACCATAACCAAGAGAAAGTCCAACCAAAAATCCAAATCCCAGTTGCAGCAGCTGCAGCTACACTCCCTCTCCAAAATTGCGCACCACTAGTCTTATACAATGTGAGAGTAAGAGTGTCAAATGAGCTCTAACGCCCTCTATTTATACTTCTCTATCTCACTTGACTGGGTCGACTTCTCTTTCTGGAGGCTAATAACTCAATATTCAATATTCTCTTGAGCCGACTTGTCTTTTAGGGTTATTATTCAACATTTTAGGGTTTCTCTTGCTTCCAAGAATATTCTAGTATTGTCAAAGGTTGCATGTGGAGGTTAATACCTCCCACAACTACCATAATATCAACACTCCCTCCTATCTAGGGAGGTATTAAAGGAAATGGTATTGAGCACAAATAGACCATTCAACTATAGCATCATCATAGCCACACAGGCTCTCTCATGATCACGTAGATCAACTCACGAGAAAGATCATCACTATCAGTATCATCTGATAGAATCAACTACATCATCTATCAAAGCCATACTCCATCTGAGTAATCATACATGATGTTGAATAAGTCACTCACTCCACAGAGTGATACAAGGGCCATTCTTCTAATCCAGACATACATCCTAGAAGAATGACTGTCCCAATAGATGATGAAAGCCACACCATGGGCTACATAGACCATTCCTATAGGAATGTCAGTCTCATACTATTTTCTAATTGGGTCATATGTACCATATAGATCCATCTCTACCTATATTCCTTAGAAAATATCGGTCTTGAACAATTTTCCTAATCAGGTGAAAATCTGTGCCTTAGGAAAATACTAGTCCATGATACGTCAACAAACTGTCAACCTGGACCATTCTCCACAGAGAGAATTCATGTCCACCAACAATATGTTCTATCTGGACCATTCTCCACCTAGAGAATATCTGTCCACCAACACAATGACTATCCATCTAGCTGATAATCAACTCCTTCACTAGTAGTAGTCTCCATGACACTTAGATAGTAGCATACTACTGCTATAGTTCCATCCAATAGAACATAATAGTCTCTATCCATAGTAGTATAAAAATACTATCTAGTGGTACATAACTACTCCTAGTAGCACACGACTACTAACCAATGACACTGAGTCACTACCAGTGGATCACATACACCACAGTAGCATACAACTACTATCTAGATACATACAGTCTGCACAACAATCATATCATCTGATATCAACCCGCATAAACAATATCATGATACAAACTAAGTTATGTTAGCCATTCTTCCAGTCACATCTGTGATATCTGGAAGAGCATATGCCCTCATAAAGTAAAACATCAGCCATGGGATATATGAACTATTCTTCCCAAGCATAGAAGGATAATTGTTCATGATTTATGAGCCTGGACCATTCACCTAACTGGGCCATTCCTTCGATACTAATCATGGTGCAACCTGGAGATAATGAGTCTACCCTAGGGAATTCCTGTCCCTGATTGTTGAAAATGGACCATTCACCTAACTAGTCCATTCCTCCGACACTAATCATAGCACAACCTGGAGAGAATGAGTCTTCCCTAGGGAATGATTGTTCGGACTATTTTCTATGGAAATGAATATCCTGCACCAACCTCCAAAATAGACCATTATTCAAAACTTCTCACAACTGTGAACTTCAAAAGAATGATTGCCCGACAAGGTGAACCATTCTACTTGAAAAAAAATCAGAGTGAATGCCAAGAAGAATGAATTTCCTAGACCATTTCCCCACACTGGCCACAAGGGGAATTTTTGTCTATGGTACATCAACAATCTATTAGATCATTTTCATTACGAAAATGACGGTCCAATCTGGACCATTTTCTGAACTAGAAAATGACTTTACGTTAGAAATCTCAAACCACTTTTTAGAATGGAAAGGAACTACCCAACCTAGACCATTTTACGAAATGGAAAGGAAATGCCCAACCTGGACCATTTTACGAACTGAAAAGGAAATGCCCAATCTGGACCATTTTCTGAATTGGAAAATGACTGTCCATAAATTGATAACATATTAGTGCTCCCTCCCAACCTAAGAATAATCACTTCCTTTTTCAATAAGGAAGTCATCTCCACATGCCCAAACTTGTCCCTAAGTATGAAAACGTTTCATCTTACATAGAGGCTTTACCAAAATATCTGCTATTTGATCACCTGTGGAGATATATTGGAGAATCACTTCTCCCTTCTGGAATTTATCATGTTGATAATGCTTGATCTCGATGTTATTTGACCTATCATGGAACACCGGGTTCTATGAAAGAATAACACAACTCTGATCATCACAATATATCATGGTCGAATCCAACAACTAATCGGACAGTACAGAAACCAACTTATAGGGCCACACTGCTTTCGTACAAGAATCATTGGCTGAAATAAACTTTTCTTTTGCATTGCTGAGTGCAAAATTATTTTGTTTCCTTCTAGCCCATGAAATTGTGGCAAAGCTCAAATAGAAACATATCCAAGTAGCACTTCTTCTGTCAAATACACTTCTTGCCCAATTTGAATTGGTAAATCCGTACAGTTGTATATCATAACTCAAACATCCCACAAAGAAAATATTCGGCTGAGTATTCTCCAAGTACATTAAAGAGCCAATCAATTGTCAATACAGAGACAAGTATACTATATTAGAGTCTCTCAACTTCTTCAGATCTGTCATCATCAAATTTTTACATAGATTTGCAATCCATCATCCTAGACTTCTGAAGAACCAGTTCAATATATGTAATATCCCCCGACAAATCCCCAGTTGTAATTATGAATTGCAAATATGTTTGTTAGGCTGGTGAGATGAGTTATAATAATCTAGGGGGCTTATGTGATGATTAGGCCAGAGATCCTATGATGCTAAGGCTATAAGCCTGATTTTTGTATATGTAATTATGAAGATCATTAATACAAATTATACATCATTGCGTGTAGACCGACCACAAAGAAAGAGTGATGGGGGACTAAGCTCCACTAGGTAGGGAAAGGGATGGGAATGAGAGGTTAGGAAGAGGGGATAAGATATAGGGATTAACCTAAGGGAATATTATAATATATTCCTGAAAATGAAAATACTAAAGTGGGGAAAATAAACCCAGTTATCCTAAGTTCCTGGGAAAGGGAACGAGTGCTAAATGGAGTGCATGCAACTCTAGGATGATAGGTGTCGACATGGGTGCATGAAGTTAAACCTAGAAAGTTATCTCATTGGGGGGGTTCACTTCCCATTCTCCCATCCTTCGCCTAACTCATTTGGCCTCCATCGTCGATCCCTACATATTTCATGCACCTCTGAAACTAGTAACCCGTGAAGCTGACCCGTGTTTTCCTATGAAGCACAACATATATGTACTTTCTAGAGCCATGTTGTGACTTATCGAATTGTGGTTGCTTCCATTCCCTGAGCTATATTGAGCCTTGCTATTTCCCTCACTTGCTGGAATTGAGTTGAAGCTGGTTGAAGAAGCGGGTTGTCAAGATTGCGTTTGAAGAGACAGGTTTTCATGCCTGTGAGTAGCTCTCTCCAGGTGAGAGAGTTTGATGGGAAATGATTTTCTCCTAGAGAGAGTCCAACACTAGCTACAGAGCTCTAGGAATTCCTGATCCATCCTGTTGTTGAGACCTTGAAAGGGAAGTGGAGCAGTCGATGGACTATGGAACAGTGAAGGTGCATATTCCCGGGGTTGAACATGCATGTGGGGAATGAGAGTTCGTGAGTAGTGGGCATAAGTAGGCTCTTGGAGAGAATCCTTTCAGTTAAACTGTGTAATTTTTTGTAACCTTACCCTAGTGTACGAATCCTTTTCCTTGGGTGGATCTTAGTCCCAACTTGGGGGTGAACCACTGCTGAGCGTGATGAGCAGCGTGGTCTAAGGCTGGGAGGTTAGTGGAAGGTTTGCACACAATCGATTGTCTTCTATTAAAAGATAAGTACCACTTTTATGTTCGTTTACATGTTGTGTAATTGTACATGTGTTATAATTGATGAGTAATGCTTGTATATGTTGTATGTGTAGGCTTACTGTTATTTCCACATTAATATGTGTATTACTAGAATATGTTGTATGTTGTATGTTTATATATATGCACATGATAATTGTCATTTCTATGAGGTAGCATGTCCTGGCCTAGGTGGCCTAGATGTGTATGATGTTTCCGCAAGAATCTTTGTGTGGCATATCCCAAATGGTTATGGATGGGTATGCTACAAATTGGTATCAAATTGGTATCAGAGCTAAGTGAAGTGTCCGAGTAGTGGCATTGCCCGACCTGTTGGTGGCTGGGGATGTTACAAAATGGTATCAAAGCCATGCTTTCAACACTGAGCCTGGATGGGCTAGGAAGGTGGAAGTTGAAGAGAAGGTTTCAGAAGGAAATTGTTGTCGAAATGGAAAAAATTGAAGTTCAAAGCCCAATTTTCGACACTGAGCCTAAATTAGGCCATATAAGTGGTTATGGAATCAAACGATCAGAGCAAATTGTTGTTAAAAAGAACAAAATTTGAATTTTAGAGAATTCCAGAGTGCCAAGCGAGCACCTGTGCCATTTTAGAAGTTCAGGAGGTAAAGCGATTCAAGAAAGATAGCAGAGAAAACAAATTGCATTAACCGGGGGGTTTGGAACCGTAAGGTTTGAAGTTGAGCCATCAGATCAAGAGAATATTAAGTCACGACCATCAGATGTCATTGAAGGGAGATCAATGGTGGGGAGCATTGTGGAGATCGGGAAGGAAATTAAAGAGAGAGTAAGTTGAGACTCCGTAATCCCTCAGGATCATTGATATTGCTAGATCAACATATCAATGATGGATATCAATCCCACTACGGGTGAGCATCTTCGCATTGTAGAGATCGGGAAGGAAATTAAAGCTTGAGCAAGTTGAGTTTCCACAATCACTCCTGGCCGTTGATCTTCACTGTTCCTTAAGGCATGACTAGCGATCTTGCAAAGTGAGATAAGCGCCCAAATGTTAAGTCGAGGTCACAACTCTCGGTCAAGTGTAGAGAAGACAGAGCGAAATTCGTGTATTTCCTATCTATTGATCCAAACAAGGAACACGTTTCGACAAGTTAGGTTGTTTTGGAATACGACATTTGGGAGAAACAAGGTGTGAATAGAGTGGAAAATCCTAAAGTTCCGAAGCTGAAGCTTTGAAGTCCCGAAGCCCAAAGACAATCCAAACCGTTCGTTGAAGGAGACGCATGTTAGAGGATCAACTTGTTTGGGAATTCGACATTCGGGAGAAATGGAGTACACTAAGGTGAAATCTCCCGAAGCCCAAAGTCCTTAAGTGACGTGGCCTACTGACGTCATTAGGGATGATGTGGACACATGGGATGTGTGCCACATGTCAGTGAGTTAAGAACTGTTATAAGATTGAAATGAAGTTAGAATGTGACATTTATCACCCGCTTGATTGGACCACGTGTCAGCTTCGTGCGTCCTACCATGTAGCGCTCCTGGAGGTGGCACAAGGCAGTTAAACTTAGTGAAGAAGTTAGCTGGATCGAGCCCACATTAACTTGGTCATGATATATCAAGATCGAGGGCCGGGAGGCATTGCAAAGATCCAAGTTGTGTGACAGATAATTCTACAAGGTGGTCCCGTAATCAAAACCATGGTTTCCCAGGAGGGGTACGTGTCAGCGTGGGCACAATTGAAGAATGATCAATGGGTTAGTCCAAAACCGCCGACCCATGTCCCCACAATTGGAAAATTATAAAGTTTGATGTGACTTTTTGATAACTTTTAGTTCAAGCACGGAAACCATGGGCCCCAGTGGACATGTGGCACCATATTGTGAAGTCCAGAGACTTGACACTTCAGAAGAAATGGCTTGTGATGGAATGGGAGGAAGAAACCTCGAAGTTCCATTACGCTGAACTAAAGTGACACAATGACGTCACTGGGGGGATGTGGAAGTATGTGGAAACTCCCAGTTTGGGAATTATGGGTTGTGCAAAGTTGGAATCATATGAAGTCTCGGAGCCTCGAAGCTCAAAAGTCCCGGAACCCTAAAGCCCAGAGTTCCGCAATAGATCCCAGTCGTCCGTTGTTGAGAAGCTGTGGACCGTTGATCCACCCCTCTTCACGAGTTCGCCAATTCGACACTTTGGGAGATTATTGTGATGTGCTTTGAAATCCGCCAAAGCCCAAAGTACCGAAGCTCCTATCCACCGTAGATCTTAACATAGAATGTGGACCGTAGATCCACCGTCGTTCATAAATTCCCTAGTTCAAGGTTTTGTGATGTTTGTGATGTGTGGAAAAGGAAACCTCCGAGGCTCCGGAGCCTCGGAGTTTCAAGGCTCTATATAAGCGCCTAACTATTAGCACTTGGTCACAGCTGTGGTCCCATGTGAATTAAGGGCTCAAGGAAAACGGGGGCTAGTGCCCAAAAACTGTCTTAAATAAGGGAAAATGGGATAGGAAGGAAGCATGTGGGTTTCGTCTAGTTCGAATCCACATCAAAAGAATATCGAAGACCTGAGAAATTTATGATAGGGTCCAACAAATATCTAAGAGACATTAGCTAAGAGAAAATAGATCATTGCATAAGAAGTGCATCGAAGAAGAAGAACAAGTTTTAAAGGATCATAGCTTTCTACTCAAGGCTCAGAATTGAGCAAGGAAGCCATGATTGGGAAGGTCTTGGAAAGAGGATTCCATATGTAATGGTTACATTAAAACAAAAAAAAGTGCTAGGGACATCTTCAAATAGAAGAAATAAGGAAGAAGGACAAGGAAAATTATTTATTCTACATCTGAGATTTTTTAGAAGTCATTGGATCAGATGTTGGGTTCGATAAGAAGCATGGAAACCCCAAATGGAATTCTTGTTTGGGGAAGACAATCCAAGTGACAATCTTTTCACATCAAATGTGAATGCTAGGTGGAGAAATCCATATGCAATACATGATAATGCATGAACCATAAGTTCATATGGAGATGCAAAGAATGGGAATAAGGAAGGAAGGTTTTATGGAATATGAAAGAGTTTGGATATAATATGTGACATCTCCAAGGATCATCCCTATAGATTGGAGACATCACCTCCATTATTACTATCAGAATAGACAGTGGAAACATGGCATGAAGGTCATCAAATATGGGATGACAAAAGTTGAATATGCATGTCAGAAGGCTAAATCAAATTTCTTCAATAAAGAAGTCGGTGTTAACTAACCAAGGTTACTTAGAGAACATTACTGGAATTATAATTTGTTCATGCAGGAGATGAATCAAAGGAATCCAAATAATAATGGAGTGATGAAAATTAATATTAGCATAATATGCGATGGCAAGTATGCAAAGTAGACAAGGAAAAACTCTTGGATGGAGTCAAGTCCATGAACATCCTAAGATAATGGAAGAAGAAATCATGAGATAGATATCCAGCTAATAGGAATGCATGTCAACACTTCAGGGACGAAAGATAGAATAGTAGAGGATTGTTGATGCACTCCAAAGGTGTGAAGGTATTTCCATAAGAGCATGGAGATAGCAAGTCAAGAATAATTTAAAAGTGAAATGACTTCTAAATAAAAATCAATAAGGAACCAAGAAGAAGAAAATGGTTCTGTGCATGGTTTTGAATGTAGAGGAGTTGGTGCCTGACAAGAATCCATCTTAAGTGGCATAGAGCCATGAGTGACAACCCAAGAGGTTGGAGGTATCACTTGAATGTACGATGGTAAGGTAAAAGAAGGACTTTCAATTAATTATATGCATCTAGCAAAAGAGAAGAGGAGAGTACAAGAAAACCTCAAGTAATAAAGTATTCCGTCGAGAAAGGGATGAAGAAGTTCAGTCCTGAAGAGTAACTAGAGGTTGAAGAATCCAGATTCTATAAAACAACTTGGCTTGGAATTTAATTCATCCAAGTACGAGTTGGGTAGTTGGATCCAGGAAATTAATGAAAGTTGAAGGTTAATATCAGCTTAGTTTGGGACTATAAATTCAAAGGTCGCCAAGAGTGATTTGGATAGAAAGTGCTCAGGGCAGGAATAATCATGCACAATGATCATAGTGGGAGCACAAGAAGATTCAATAATTCGGGAAGAATTGAATACTTCTAGGATCAATAAGGAAAAGCTGCACATGGGAAAGAAGTTGCTGAAATTGTGGTAGTAGGAGTTGAAATAGGGTTGGTTGAACAACTATAAGAAGAAAAATAAATTCTTT
Source organism: Picea glauca (assembly GCA_000966675.3). Classification (NCBI taxonomy): domain Eukaryota; kingdom Viridiplantae; phylum Streptophyta; class Pinopsida; order Pinales; family Pinaceae; genus Picea; species Picea glauca. Next base: position 259,453 of record JZKD02S2348423.1, on the reverse strand, counting down.
CATGTTGCAAGTATTGCTGATGATGTTTCTACATAAGGAGGGAAGCAACAAAAAGATGAAGTGTTGGTTATAAGTTTGATAAAAGAAGCATGGAATCTTCTACTGCCATCAGACATTCAGGTAGTATAAAATTTATTAATGGCAGTCATGCAGGTATGATTTTATTACTCTTACTACATAATTGTTGAAGGGAATTTAGGTAAGAATTTCCTCAACCAGAGTTATTTTATAAAATTACATGATTATATTATTGAATTCATACCACTGGATGTGGTAAAGGCTGGAGGCTTGTATTAATTCAAAGCTTCTTAGCTTTGAATGCACACACTGACATAGGAGAATGATATGTTAATTTGGTTGTGGGGTAATAACCAAAGAATTAAAAGATAAGAACTTATTATAGGAAAGAATGCCAGGAAGCTAGTCATGTATGAGACCGGGACATGGTTGGATATGGCAAGGTATGGATATGGAAAGGTTATGAGCCACACAGGAACTAAAAGATTCCTACCTTTAAATAAAACTTGGGCTGCAACCTTTTTGCTAACACTAATGAACACCATAGAATTATATTCTTGGTGTAGTGTTCGGGTCGAAAAGGAAGGCATTCAATTAATTGGGAAGACAACAGGAAGTGTGTGGAGAATGTGTCAACACATTGGACAAGATTCCAACTTATGGATGGTGAGATACATGACTGAGATAAATAACATTATGTAATTCAATGCAAGGTGCACTGAATAAGTATGCATTGAGAATTGCACTCATGCATAGTAAGTGATAGAATTGTGTACTAAATGAAATTGTTGAATGTGTTTTGTAAGTACATGCATATATATTATTGCATGGAAATAATAGTTACTAACAGTTGAAATGTTGTTAACTCATGAAGCTGAAGACATTTCAGGAGTTGCTAGACATTGCAACAGGAAAGTTGCAAGCCAAGTAGTCACATGAATACTGAGTACATAAAAATTCTTGTTCATAAAAAGAAGTAATGAACTTAAAAATATTAATTACGAATAGGCATATGCATAGAATGATGAGTCATTCTATTTTATTAAATTGTTTGGTAATTATGATTGAATTTCTAGGTGCAGACAATTCTAAGTTCACTGCATATGGTTTTGTACATATTTCAATTGAATTATGATGTACAGGAAATACTGAAAATTTGTTGGCAGTATGCAAGATGAATCCTTGCAGGAAAATGGTATGTAGTTTGGTGCTTGTGGAAAACCACAAGGAAGGTTACAACCCTAATATGGAAACAACCAAGAAGAATTATGAAATAGAATTTCATGTTTTGGGGAAAATTTGAATTCCCTTTTTGAACTAAGTTTGAGATCCTGAATGAATTATTTTATGTTCTCTCATGATAAATGCATGTGTGTGATGCAGATGAGACAATATTGGCTAAAGTGAGAATGCTGGAAGAAGAACTACTGATAGAGACACTGAAGCCCTTTAATGGAGAACCTTGGTTAGAGGCTCTGGTAGTGGGTTGGAACTCTCCTTGCGTGTGAAAGCCTTGACAAGATGGATCATTGATGGACTGTGTAGCAGTGAAAGGATACCTGAGACTGGAAGGGTGAGTTCAAAAAGGAAGAGGCAACTCATAAATGATTATGGCATGGTAGCTTCCATAAGGAGGGTGTGTCAAATGGTATAGTGAGATGGATTCTTCTTGAAACAACCCTATAGAGTAGAGAAAATGAATTCCAGCTGCAGTGTGAACACCAGAATTGGTGCTTCAAAGTAGAGAAATAGGTGGATAATAGGATTCCAATAACTAAATCTTGGATATTTTTGAATTATATATGTATAAACAAGTGTTGGCCCTTGACCAAATTTTGGATAACCTTGGTCATGTTTGACCATTTTTGGGACTTCAACAGGCTAGTCGAAGACGGAGCGTAAGGCGAAGCAGAGATCACAAGATCTTTCCAACTTTTGTAGGCTTTTTGGGTTTAGGGTTTATGTAACAGGTATGGGATGTCGGTCCATGGGTTTACCCATGTTTAGGCCCCTTTTGTAAAGTATAAATAAGTAGCTTGGTGATGTAATTAGGGGGGGTGTGCTAAGTCAGTTATAGGCTAGTGCGCTAAGTGAAAATAGTTGTGGATTCTTTTTGCATGCTGTGTTGAGAACTTGCAGAGCTAAGTGCAAGTGATTGTAAGAATCTTGTGTGCACACTGTAAGAAGGCTTTGTGCTGTGACCTAGCTCGGGGAAGGAGGATATGGTGAGGTGCACGCAGATCTCCTATCCTATGCAGTGTTGGTCTTGTGGATCTGTGCATGTAAGAGGATTGAATGAAGATAATAAAGAAGATGAAGAGTTGGTGGACGCAACCCCACGCTGGGGGTGAACCACATATATCCTATGTTGTGATTTCTTTGTGTCATTGATGTGATTTATGCTTAGTGATGAATCTTTATGTATGTTAGATGCATCTGATATAGTATCTTAGTGCCTAGTGATGTGAATGAATTCTAGATCTGATCTATTTCTATGTGCTAAGTGCTTGGATGTGTTAGATCTCGTTGAATATTGTGTTCTTCTGTAATTAGGGTTTTACTTGTGATGTGAATAAAGGATTAAATATCAATGAATGTTAACTGCTAAGTGCTCTGTTAAGTATTGTGATCACAGATCTGTGTCCCAGTTAGGTTGTAGACACTTGATTCCTACAACCCCCCCTGCCTCTACCTCAGGTGATACTTCATCTGCTTCGTAGGTGTTGCCGAAAGGGACGATAGTTAGGGTTTTGTTGGTGTGCTGTTGAAGCATTGAACCTTGGCTTTTCCCCTGTGCCAACAAATGGTTCTGTTGCCAGGACCTGAAACTGTTATTGCTGGGAACTGAAGAAAAGGGAAATCTTTGTGCGTAGATCTGTTTCCCTAGTGCGCAATACTATACTTGAGTTGTGAAGCTCTTTGCTAAGAAGAGAAGTCTGATCTGAAGAAAATAGGTAAGATATTAAAGCTTTGTGCTCTGATAAAGGTAAGATAAGTGGAAATTTTTGTTTTGACAGAATGGATCTAGGTATATTTGATAGATTTCATCCTAGTCTGAAAACTAGGGCACAACTAGAAGAAAGAAGATGTGATGTGAATAGATCTGATAAAAATAGTGAAAGATATGTTATCCCTATGCATAGAAATAATTTTTGGACTAACAAATGGATGCATGATCCTAGAAACAATTTTTTGCAGGTTCATCACTGTGATCCCAGTGCGCAGTACATGAAAGGTTAGGGATCAATTAAAAGAAATAGAGGATTAACTCTTTGTTATAGTTGCAAAAGATCGAGACATCTTTCTAAGGAATGACCTGGTAGAGGTCCTAGTTGTCTTTGTTGTAAATTTATGGATCATGAGGTTTTGGATTTCCCTATAATGATTACTAAAGTTAAAAAGATGAATATGAGACAAGGAAACCACAAGAAAGTCCAAGAAACTAAGAATATGATTGACCATCAGAGAGAATCAGAGGCTATATTATTACAGATGAAATAAACATTGAATGATCATAGAGACATTAGTTTATTAGAAATATTAAAAGAAAAAGAGTGCATATAAATAAGAATAGGAGACTTCGACATGGACTATGTATTGGATGCAAAAACACAGGTGAACCTTATGAAAGAAAGTAATTGGGAAATCTTAGGAAAGCCTACTATGGTTCGTTCATTGGGAGGAATAGTATTGTTTAAAGGAAAGCTGATAACCCTATGTGGAAGACTTGCCCATGTACCTATGGTTGCTCATGGAACATCGACAGAAGAAGGATTCAAGTTCATTAAGTTTGATGAGAACAACACTCCCTTTGCACTTTTGTTAGGAAGAATTTGGATTGAGATAGATCAGGTTCGAAGGAGAGAGGAAGAGGAAGCTCTAGAACAAAAAAATCAAGAATTAAAGGATTTCATGGCTAGGAGAATAACACGCTTCATAAAAGAATAAGAGGAAAATTCGAAGTTACTAAGGGAAAAATACCGGGCTGTCGAATTTAAAAGAACGTAGGTAGACTTGAAACACCTGTCCATATAGGAGAGTAGAGCACCTACTCTAGAAAGAGAAGTATTATCCTCAAACCTTGTGAAGGATCCTCAACAGTGTGAAGTTACTATGCTAAGAAAAGATAAGAACAATAATAGAAAGAGGAATATAGAGACACATATCACAGGGAAGAAACCAAGGAAGCTCAGTAAGAAGAAAGCAACGCTAGAAAAATTGCAGGAGGTTCCAGAGAAGACTTCGCTGAAGGAAGGTTTGCAGAACTTGAACCTCACCGGAATAGCATAACAACATCGACTGGCACTTTTCCATGACGAAGCAATATGACCATTGGAGGCATCTCCACCATTATAACAACGCTCCATAACGGCTAGAAACACAATTATTGCTCGAGTCATCACCATTGGACCATTGGGACCGCACCATAACGGATGGAATCACATTCATTGAGGCATTCCTACCTGTTGGAGGATCCCATTACGATGTTAGCTATTTAACTCATCGACTGCCTTACCGGGAACACTTTTGCAAATAGATATTACTCGAGCCCATAGAGAGCTGACTATTACCACGATGTGCTTATTGAGACCTCGCCACCTGTTTTGTTACATTAAGTGTTTTGTTCATCGACCTGAGATATCTAATCTCGAGCATGTATGTCAAGTGAATTTAGCACAGTAGAGAAATCTGTTGAAGAGATCCTCATAGACCTCATGGCTGAGAAGGTCATGTTTACAGGACCACAAGCTTCATCAAGGAGAGGAGTGAAAGCATCCCCATCGACTACACGTCGATCTAGACCCTCCTGAACGACAACAAAGAAACAAAGTAAACATCTTGACGACTTGGAAAACGTGAATATCATCCTGTCAGTCATGGCCGACTACATCCTACCTCTGGCTGGCGCGGTTAGTCATGACAGCGTCCTGAGGGACTTCAACTACACATTGATCACTACGTACCTCCTGAAGGGGATACACGCAGTTGGAACACAGTTGGGACAAATTTTAACATTGAAGATCAATGACTTCAACTTGGGAGATCACAAGAACTATGGAGTGTTTACACCTCACAAGTATTTGACAAAGACAATGGGGGAAAATTCGAAGATAATCCCCCAACCATGGACTATGGACATCGCAAGATCAACCATTCTCAATGTGATGAAGATACCACACTTTGGCAGACATCAAGAGGTTAACGTGTGCGTTAAACTCCTGCTGTCTTGGTTCCATGGTGGTTACCTATGGTTGGATAGGCACATCACTGTCGATCCAACATTGATCCACCAGATCACCGGGTTAAGCATGCAAGGACCGGACCCACATGATTTTTATCCAGGGAAGGTTGCAGATCACACCTTAGCGCAACAAATCAAAGACACCTATGATGATGTAGAGAAAGGGAAATGGGGCTACAAGGTAGCCTCCATCCAAAATGGCACAGTGCACCTAGCTTTCCAGTTGATCACTGGTAATCTCGTTAGGAAGAACATGCCAACACAAGTCATGGGGTTTGTCGTCGACCTCGTAGGAAAATGCATTGAAGGGATGCAAATGAACTGGGTGAACTACCTCATCAACCAGTTAGAGAAAGACTGTCGCGAAGCTCAGGATCAGAGCTACAAGTTCCATTTCATTTGGCCACTGATTCTCATTGCCTTAATTGCTTGGGAGATGTCGGAAGGAGAGACCTTCCCTGAAATTGAGCCATCCGAACCACTAGTTGAGAATTTCACTACGCTATGGTATTTGAACGAAATGGTGAATAAATGGCAGTAAAACGCTGTGTTCCACACCTATTATCTACATCTGAAAAGGGCCATTGAATCCTTCTCTTGTATGACGCCGAACACCCTTCATAGGTTCAGGACAATAGCGAAGTTCCACGTAGAAATGCACTTCATCTATATCACTGCGCGTGGAGATGAACACAAAGAAGAGCTCCAGTCCTATTACAAATTCACAGAGGAGGACATGGAAGAAATAACTAAGGAATGTCCTGCGGAATTTCTCATACTAGTAGAACAGATAGAACTCTCTGACCCCGACCTCATCAGAACACCTATGGTTACTCACGAAGAATATGATGCACCCAACAACAAGAAGAAGAAAAAGAAGGATGAGGTACATGAATTGAACATCACATCAGAGAAGACTGAATCAGATTCACCTGAAGGGGGAGGAGGTGACGAAATAGACAAAGAAGAGGACAAAGGGGAAGAAGACAAATAGAAATAGGGTGAAGTAACACTGCCTAAAGATCCCATGATGGAGGCTGAGACATCCAAGAAAAGAAACGGTTCCCCGAACAAAACTTCATCGCAAAAGAAGTCAAAAGCCAATAAAAATCCATTTTAGAATGTACTCACGGTGGATGATATTGACCTCATCATTGCTGTTGTATCAGATACCTCGGAGGACATTCTACAACGAAGCGAAGCCAAACAGAAGACAATGTTTGACAGGATTGAATTAGAGCTCAAAGGGGTACAACATGCTCTTTATTCAAGCTGTGCAGTGTCTACTGCGCCACCTCCATCAGAAGGAACAAAGTTGGGAGATGATCCTGCCCAATTACGTAGAATAGAAGATACGACGGAATCTCACCTTCGTCATGTCCAAGAGGAAAAAGAGTAGGCCAAAGAGGCATTGAAGCAAGAAAAAGAGGAATCCATAGAGAAACATCGGGTTGCACAACAAGAAAAAGATGACCTCCAGGCGAAGTTTGCAGAGGATAGAGTGCAGATCCAGAAGGAGAAAGAACATTTGCTCGCGGAGCAGATTGGAGTTAAAGAAGCAGGTACCAGAGGAATTTTCTCTGTGATGGGATTAGAACATATGGAATAAGAAATAGCTGAGAGCTAGGTGGGGAATCTCCCTAAATCCATTCAACAACTTCAATCAAGAGTGGAAGAACTATAACTACAAGCCATTCCAAGAACTCCGCAAGAAGTGCGAGATCAGAGGGAAGCAACTTCTCAAAGCATAGTTGAAAGAATCAAGGCATTGGCCTTAGAATGCAATAAATTGAGCAGTCGAAGTGCACAGACCTATGAGCCCCTTGTCGAGGAACCATAACTAAGGACATTGGAGTTACAACTCTAGGAGGAAAAGAAACAAGAAGCAATGATGCAAGAATAGTTAAAGCCACTGTCAGCGGTTGAGAGGATGAAAAGGTCCCAAGAACAACGCACGATCCAACAACAGGTCAATGACATCCATAGTAGAGTCATGGAAGTGACCCAGAGACTCCAACCAGTGTAGGATGAAGCTTGAACACTTTTTGAAGAGATTGAAGGACAAGGTGCACAACTAGAACAAGTAGTCACCACAGTGGAACAACGATTGGAAGGACTGGTGATCGAGAAAGTTATTTAGGAGCTCGCCAAGCAGGAGGCTATGGTGAAGCAACAAGTCTAAGAATATCGAGCAAAGCTCGAGGCCTTCGAAGCAAATTTTCCTAGATCAGAGTGACTCGGGACAAGTCACAGGTGAGTGTTGGGGGCCTGTTGGCCCTTGACCAAGTTTTGGAGAACCTTGGTCATGTTTGACCATTTTTTGGACTTCGACAGGATGGTTGAAGATAGAGTGCAAGGCGAAGCGAAGATCATGGGATATCATCAAATTTTGAGGGATTTTTGGGTTTAGGGTTTATGTAACAGGTATGGGATGTCGGCCCATGGGTTTACCCATGTTTAGGCCCCTTTTGTAAAGTATAAATAAGTAGCTTGGCGATGTAAGTAGGGGGGGTGTGCTAAGTCAGTTGTAGGCCAGTGTGCTAAGTGTGAATAGTTGTGGATGCTTTGTGCATGCTGTGTGTTGAGAACTTGTAGAGCTAAGTGCAAGTGATTGTAAGAAGCTTGTGTGCATACTGTAAGAAGGATTTGTGTTGTGACCTAGCTCGGGGAAGGAGGATCTAGCGAGGTGCGCATAGATTTCCTGTCCTATGCGGAGTTGGTCTTGTGGCTTTGTGCATGTAAGAGGATTGAAAGAAGATAATAAAGAAGATGAAGCGTTGTTGGGCGTATTCCCACGCTGGGGGTGAACCACGTATATCATGTGTTGTTATTGATTTGTGTCATTGATGTGATTTATGCTTAGTGCTGAATATTTATGTATGTTAGATGCATGTGATATGGTAGCTTAGTGCTTAGTCATGTGAATGAATGCTAGATATGGTCTATTTCTATGTGCTAAGTGTTTGGATGTGTTAGATCTTGTTGAATACTGTGTTGTTATATAATTAGGGTTTTACCTGTGATGTAAATAAAGGATTAAAGATTAATGAATGTTAATTGCTAAGTGCTCTGTTAAGTATTGTGATCAGAGATCTATGTCCCAGCTAGGTTGTAGACACTTGAGTCCTACAACCCCCCTTTCCTCTACCTCGGGTGAGACTTCATATGCTTTGCAGGTGTTTCTGAAAGGGCCGATAGTTAGGGTTTTGTTGGTGCACTGTTGAAGTGTTGAACCATGGGTATGCCCCTGTGCCAAAAACAAGTTTCACTGAGGACACTGCAAAAATAAGGGGAGGGGATTGTAATATCCCTCGGCAGAGCCCCAGTTGTAATTATGAATTGTAAACATGTTTGTTAGGATGGTGAGCCGAGTTATAATAAGATAGGAGGCTTATGTGATGATTAGGCCAGAGAGCCTAGGATGCTAAGGATATAAGCCTGATTTTTGTATATGTAATTATGCAGGTCATTAATAAAAATTATACATCGTTGCATGTAGACCGACCACAAAGAAAGAGTAATGGGGAACTAAGCTCCAATAGGTAGGGAAATGGATGGATCTGAGAGGCTAGGAAGAGGGGGTAAGCTAGAGGGCTTAACCCAAGGGAATATTATAATATATTCCTGAAAATGAAAATACTAAAGTGGGGAAAATAAACCCAGTTATCTTGAGTTCCCGGGAAAGGGAACGAGTGCTAAATGGAGTGCATGCATCTCTAGGAAGACATGTGTCGACCTGGCACATGCAGTTAAAGATTGAAAGTCAGCTCATTGGGGGGGTTCACTTTCCATTCTCCCATCCTTCGCCTAATGCATTTGGCATCCATCGTCGACCCCTACATATTTCACTCACCTATGAAACCAATAACCCGTGAAGCTGACCTGTGTTTTCCTATGAAGCACAACATATCTGTACTTTCCAGAGCCATGTTGTTCCTTATCGAATTTTGGTTGCTACCATCCCCTTAGCTATATTGAGCCTTTATATTTTCCTCACTTGCTGGAATTGAATTGAATCTTGTTGAAGAAGCAGGTTGTTAGGCTCGTGGTTGAAGAGGTAGGTTGTCGGGCCTGTGAGCATCTCTCTCTAGGTGAGAGAGTTTGATGGGAAGTGATTTTGTCCTAGAGAGAGTCCAACACCAGCTATGGAGCTCTAAGAATTCCCGATCCGACCTGTTGTTGAGACCCTAAAAGGGAAGTGGAGAAGTCGATGGACTATGGAACAATGAAGGTGCATATTCCCGAGTTGGAACAGGCATGTGGGGAATGAGGGTCCGTGAGTAGTGGGCGTAAGTAGGCTCTTGGAGAGAATCCTTCTAGTTGCACTATGCAATTTTCTATAACCTCAGCCTAGTCTAGGAATCCTTTTCCTTGGGTGGATCTTAGTCCCATCTTGGGGGTGACCCACTGCTGAGCGTGATGAGCAATGTGGTATAAGTCTGGGAGGTTCATGGAAGGCCTGCACGCAGTTGGTGGTCTTCTATTAAAATATAAGTACCACTTTTATGTTCATTTACATGTTGTGTATTTGTAGATGTGTTATAATTTATGAGTAATGCTTGTATATGTTGTATGTGTAGGATTACTATGATTTTCACATTAATATGTGTATTAGGAGAATATGTTGAATGTTTATGTTTAAATATATGCACATGATAATTGTCATTTCTATGAGGTAACATGTCATGGCCTAGGTGGCCTGGATGTGTATAATGTTTTCACAAGAATCTTTGTGTGGCATATCCCAACAGGTTATGGCTAGGTATGCTACAAATTAGTAACAAATTGGTATCAGAGATAAGTGAATTGTCCGAGTAGTGGCGTTGCTCGACCTGTTGGTGGCTTGGGATGTTACAATATACTTCCTTTGTCATAGGAAGTTTTCACCACACTTTTGTTGTACATGAGAGGCTCTGCACCAAGTTTTCTTGATTCAATACAAGGTCTTCTTCTATCTGCACATAAGGGTCTCTTTCTGTTATACCTAAAAACCTTGAGGTTTCTCTACATACGCTTATTCTTCAATTACTCTGTTAAGAAGAATAGTCTTTACATTCATCTGATGTAAACTCCAACCCATGGATACTACAGGAGATATAATGGCTCAGGTAGAGGTATATATGGTTGCTAGAACAAGATGTCTTCATAGTCTTCTCCCTCCTACTGATATAACCTGTTGAGGGGTCCTAAATTGATTTAACTCAACAATAGGACCTAGCCTACCACCGAGGCCCAATTAGACTCTGTAGTGTTTAATGGTGGAATGGTTATCCAGATTTTTCAATCTGACTAATTAATCAATGGGCTTTACATAGTGATTGAAAGGATGTTTTTCTAGTGAAAGCTCCTCCTTTAGTTCAAATGTTCTTTTTTTTGTATTTTCTCTTATAGGTGGGACCGATACAAGATAAAAGCTGGTATAAAACAACTAGGTAACAAAGTGGGAAAGCTTAACTACTAGATAAGGCTGATCTTGGGATAACCCATGTGCTCAAACATGCAGACAATGATTCTTACACCTACAACAATCCTAATACTAATACATAAACTTGTTGGTGTTCCAATTATTGACTGAGATACAATTATCAGAGGAAAACATACTTGCGATAAACGATGAAAAGAAAAATAGTTTCCTTAACTCTAATCATTAATCACATACTAACACAATGATTTACTTTTCATCATTAAAGACAAGAGATTATAAAAATATTGAATCATATAACTTATCAACAGATTCAGAGTCTCTCACTCATTACAACATCCATTCATGAGATAAAATCATAAATAATTCTTCTTCATATCCAATCACACACGCCTTTGATGAAAAAAAAAAAAAACTTTGTCTCAGGTCCTGAACATGACTTCTCAATCAAGGTAGCTCTGAAATAGTTCTTTACAATCCAAAAATGAGGGTCTTTTGCCAAAACCATCGACCTTCAAAACATTCAAAGACCCCCTATTTAACAGAGTTGCAAAGGTTCTCATCCTTAGGGGACTGAGACCTAATTTTAGATCATTGTTCATAAAACAAATTATTAACTTGACTATGATACCAGACTTAATCATTAAGAGTGGTTCTTATCACACACAAAAGACCACTCTTGTATCTAATCTAAGAAAATGTTGGAATTAATCAATTAAAAACCACTACTGTCTCTGAGATAGAACTAATGCATGTGCTTGAGGAACTGACTCAACAGAAAATAGGCCTCAGAGCAACAGAGAAGATCTCTGTGTTGAGTAATGGAATGCTTGCGAGATGTTTGAAATCCACTGGAGACAACTTGCCACATGCACATATTTCTGCTTGAGGAAGAGGGAGTCTGCTGAAGTGTTCTGGAACCAATCTGCGTCGACCTGTGACTGAGAATTAACTCTATGTCTGTGTCTGAGATTTATTAATCTAAGCACACTCTGTCTCGACTATAACTGACCCTTCTCCTTTATTTCACTGTGATGAACTAGTTGTGAACAGGAAGATGTGGAGGAAGGTGTCCAATAGGAAGGTAGGATGCGTGAAGGTGGACATCGTGGATGTAGATGAAATGGAGGGGAGTGGAAGTGACATGCATGAGTGGAGGTGATGCGGTAATGTGGAGGCGATGCAGTGACGTGGTGCCATATAATCATGTGATTGCAGAAGTTGTCGAGGGTGGTTTGGGTCCAAACTACTTTTGGGCCCGCAATCCCCCATAAGCTGCCACGTACCCTTCCAACAATACCATGGTTCCAATTTCGGGACTGCTTCAGAAAATTAAAGTTCGGGTAGTTTACGTCTCTACAATGGATTGTGGCCATCAATCTGATTACAATCTGTGATCCGAGTGATATTCCTTCCTTAGCTGCTGCACATATCAATGGTGTTGGTTGATTTGAGATCAATGGTCTGCAATCACTTTGAGAGTTCGGGCTTCAGAAGTTTCAATGCATAGTTCTTACCATCCTTCGGAGTGTCATACTTATGAAGTGAGGGATATGCCTCCACGTGGCCTTTGGCTATAGACAGTCTAGATTCTCTTTGGGAGTTCAGGCTTTAGGAGTTTTCATCTCTTTGCTTGGGCAATCCTCCGAAGTGGCATATATCCGAAGAGGGGAATTTGCTACCGCGTGTCCTCATCAATTGATGGTCAAGATGTGATTGCAGAAGTTTTTGAGGGTAGTTTGGGCCCACAACACCTTTGGGCCTATAATCCCCTAGAAGTTGCCACATACCCTTTCAACAATACCATGGTTCCAATTGCAAGACCACTTCAAAAAATTAATGTTCGAGCAATTTATGTCCCCACAATGAATTGTGGCCATTGATTTCATTACAATCTACGATCCAGGTGATATTTACCTGCTACAAGGATCAACAGTTCTTGTTGATTTGAGATCAACGATCCTTGTTGATTTGAGATCAACGGTCCATATTCACTTCAAAAGTTTGGGTTTCATGGGTTTCGAATGTTGTGCTTGGAATTCTCCTAGAGGAAAATCGTCAAAGTGAATGAACTGCCTCCACGTGTCCTTGTTGATGAATGGTCCAGATTCACTTCAGGACTTCAAGTGTTCGGGCTTCAGGCATTTATGAATTTCGTGCTTGGAAATATCCCGTAGTGGTATGGGCCCATAGTGATGTGGTGGCCTGATGTCATATGATGTCACGACTGCTAATGTGTCATGACAAGAAGGGTGACACATGTCATGTGGAAATGGGTGAATGACAAAATCAAATGACCTGGAATGAGTGCCATGTGTCTTGACTGATGAGTGTGCCACATGCTTTGGCACTTAGGGCTTTGGGAGTTTTGGACTGTGAAGCATGAAGTTCTCCCGAAGTAGTATGGGCCTAAAGTGATGTGGCAGTCTCTCGTTACTTTGGATCTTCGACAGTTTGACTCTTTGGGTCTTCGGGACTTCGGGTCTTTGGGTCTTCTACTATTCAAGTCTTCGGGAATTCAAATCTTCAGTACTTCGGGTAATTCTTATTGTTAAACCTCGTGCGATTTTGACACTTCGAATGCACCAAAACTGTCGATCTTATTAGCCTGATGGATCTCCACCGTCGAAAGTCAACCTGTCTATTCCCACAATCTGAGTCCGAAATTGATCGCTCTGGATTTTTGCGTTTGTCCACGGGCATTTCCTATGCATACAAAAAAGGCTTGCCTGACTTGCAGTGAGCTCAATCAATGGAAAAATGATGACAAGCATTCTGAACCAAATACGACATGTACTTATCCTTCAAGAAACAATAGAAATAGAAATGCGCAAAGACTCAATCAAGAAATAAAAGAATAAGAACCAAGTTACTCAGTAATGGGAAATTGACTCAAGTGGTACCCAAAAAAGAAAAAATTTGACAGAGGATTTTTAGGGTGTGTTGAGTGCTCAACAAATGGCGACTTACTAGGCGAAAGAAAAATATTTGTTCCTACCTTGGGCTCAGCTGATGAAAAATATGGTTAAGAACTTAATTGGTTTTTATAAGAGCCTCTTTTATCCTTGCATTTGAAATTCCCCAGTTGATGCATCTGGGCCTACCTATGGGGTTTTTTCAAGCTTTATTCCACCATTTCTTATAACCCTGAATACCACCCCTTTTGACAAGAGTCGAGTAAAGAATTCACTGGCCCCAGGCCCTTTAGTTATCTTTATTCACTTGCTATTATGTTTCTCCGCTTCCAGCGAGCGTCCATAGCCTCGACAAAGTCACCCGACATCACAGACTTTTCTCTACTGCCAACGAGCATCCGTAGCCCTGATGAAGTTATCTGCATACCCTCTTCTACTGTGCACTCATTTGATATGGTTGATTTTATTTCGATAGAATTCCCTAAGCGAGTGGGAGAGGAGGACGTTTGTTATTTGCAAAATGAGATGGTTAAGGTGAATTTTTTGCTAGCTCTGTCTTTGAGGTATACGCAGTCCTTTCCAGTTTACCATATTTCCCTTAAGGTTTTACCAGACCACCAGGAAGACACTTCGCTATTTCCCTAGGTTGTTCACTTGCAGGTTAGATAAAACACCCTTTAAAAAAACCACAGGTCTCCCAATGCTTCTTGTGTTGTATGTGAGTGATGAATCAGGAACAAAGTTCATCATATCGCATGAATTGAGGTCAACCACTATCTTTCTAAACACAATCTTCAAAATCCCAAAAGCACTATAGCAAGAAACAAAAATAAGAATGCATTCCACAGTTGAAACAAAATATCGTGAACATATAGACAACGTTTTTTTTTTAATGAAAATATTGTTTCAGGGCTTGGCCATTCAGCGGGAGGGTGTCAGGTTCCCCCCTCAGATTCTGCGATCAATACATTCCTACCCCAATTTTCTCGGCTACCTAAAAAGGCCTAAGCCATAGATTCTGAAACTTAGAATTTTTTCCTTTCGATTCATTTTCTTTGTCCCATTTTAGGACTAAGTCTCCCACTTGAAAATTCTTCTCTTTAGCCTTATGCTTATCAAACCACCTTTTAACTATATGCTAATGAGATATGAACTTTTATTTTTCTTTCTCCCTTTCTTCTTCTAGCATGAGGAGGGTATCAATTCTTTGTTGTATGACTGATGAGGGCTGTCCTCTAGAATCCTTAGCAAGTTGAAGAGATGGAAGATATAGCCCATTTGGGAGGATAATTTCCTGTCCATATACTAGAAAGTATGGGGAATTTCCTATGGCTTCCTTGGCTGTTACTCTATCAGCCCATAAGGCGTTATGGAGTGAACTGTGCCAATTTTTCTGGTTGTATGCAACTGTTTTCTTTAATATCCTCACTAGGTTCTTATTGGTTGATTATGCCACTTCGTTCCCCTGTGGATAATAGTTTGCAGAGTATATTATTATGATTCCTTTGTCTAGAGAAAAATCTGTTAATAAGGTGGAAGAAAAGTAAGTTGCATTGTCAAAGACAAGGACGAAAGGCATCCTGAACCTAGTGATCAGTTGTTGCTCTATGAATTGGATCACCACCTCTTCATTCACATGAGTCAGATGGATGGCCTCTGCCCATTTCGTGAAATATTCTGTGGCATTCATTATGTATCTATACTGTTTTGAGGAACTCGGTGTAATTTCTCCTATGATATGTAACCCTCATTGCTTGAATGGCCTGGAGATGACCACAGGTTGGAGCAGGACAAATGCTCTCTTTTCCCTCCCCGCACTTATTTGACACACCTTACAGTTCCTAGTGTATGTCTAAGCGTCCTTGAATAGATTAGGCCAATAATAGCCAGCTCTTAGTATCTTATGAGCAGTGGTGTTTCCTGCAAAGTGTCCACCTGCAGGACCATCATGGAGATCATTCAGAACTTTGTCTGCATCTTCACGTTCGAGACATCTTAAAATTACCCCATCATAATTAACATGGAAGAGCACTGAATTTATGAGGCGATATTGTGATGATTTTAACCTGAGGGCTCTCCTTTCCCTAGGATTTAGGTTTTATGGGAAAGTTCCATGATGCAGGAGATAAGTTAGCTTCTCGTACCAAGACTCTTTCCCTAGGGAGACGTATGAGGCTTCACCACACCATAAGGCCAATTCATTCTCCCATCTGTGATCTTTATTTACTTGCTCCTGGGCTTCAACTATCAGTTTGCATAACCCTTGTCCCTTAACTAGTTTAGCAAGTTTTATATCTAGATCAAATTCTTGGAGTACCACCATCCAGTTTACTCTTCTTTCCCCCATATCCTTTTGAGTGAATAGGGATCAGACTGCGAGGTGAGGCATTATGACTTTGGTATGATTCTTTAGGATGTAAGATCTGAAGTGTTTCACTTCCTTGTATAATGCATACGTTGCTTGTCTATAGAAGGGTAATTTATTTCGGCCCCTTGGAGATTAGTGCTCATAAATGATACCGGGGCCTTGTTGTTGTCATCATCCTTTTGAGTCAGTACTGTAGCTAACGATTGGTTGGAGGAAAAAGTATAGAGGAAGAAATATTTCCTAAAATTGGTTCTTCATAACACTGGGGCTTGGGATATTGCAGTCTTAATATCACTGAAAGCATGTTTCCGTTCATCGTCCCACTTAAATTCAACATTTTTATGGATCATTTTTTGTAAGGGTTTGATCGTTTCAGTGAAATCGTGGGTGAATTTCCTCACAAAATTGATTTTCCCAAAGAATGATTGCATAGCCTTTTTGTTGTGGGGTAATGGAAGATGAGCTATAGCCCTAATCCGTTCTGGGTCTATGTGAATTCCTTCTTGAGATATAATGTGGCCTAACAACTTACCTTCCTTGACACCAAAAATAGTGTTCTTAGGGTTTAAGGATATACCGTATTTCCTACACCTTTCAAAAATCTGGGTTAAATGTTGGATGTGATCTTCTCTGTTATTTGAATACATAGTCACGTCATCCAAATAGAGTACTACACATTTGTTGATTATTCCTCTAAACGCTATGTCTATGGCCCTATAGAAGTTTTCCCTTACATTGATCAACCCAAAGGGAATACGTTTATAAGTTAAGGTTCCCCACTTGGTTCAGAAGGTAGTTTTCAAACAATCTTCCTCTGAAACTAGGACTTGGTTGTAACCTAAAAAATCATCCAGCAGGGAGAAAATATCAGAGCCCAACACGGTCTACAAGAGTTGATCCACTGGTGGGACTTGGTAGTTGTTCTTTTCTGAAGCTCTTTTGAGGTTTCTGAAATCTATGAATAGGCGATGTTAGCGACATTTCTTGTAAAGGGAGAGAAAAATGCAAAGGAGCGGGTGAAAACCCACTTACCTAAGTTCGGGACGTAAATGTGCCTATGGTTAACTGGAAAGCAGCTTTGGGCGGCGAGGATCTACGTTCCTAGATCTATGGTCAGGATTCGATTCTGGAGCCCCCTCGCCTTTCTACCTTTAAGCAGAGGGGGGGGGGGTCCGGAATCGAGAGCGCACCTCTCCGACGACTACGATCAGAGCGCCCAAATCAACGACGCACAGGAAATTCCAGACCCCCATTGCCTTTCTACCTTTAATAAGAGGGGGTCTAGAATCAGGCGCGCATCTTCCCAATGACCGAGATCAAAGCGCCTGGATCAACGACGCACATGCGATCCCACCCTTCTCAGCCGCTCTGCTTTTAATCAATGTGGGGCCTTCCCCCGCCGTGTCACCTCCCGAGCCACCTCTCCCTTGCTGCCTATCTTCCACTTCACCTCATAGCATGGCCCCTTCTCAATCTATCGTCCTCCTACCAGCTACCATGTGTCCCCCCTCTCTCCCTGTCACCTATCCATTCACCCTCGCGGTCCCCTTTTTCCTTTTTCTCATTTTCACCTGACACATCATGCCAGGTGTTCTTCCCTTCTTATCTCAACTCACCTCTCCTCATCCACTCAAGCCTCGTGCTCCATGTATCCTCCGCCCATTCACCACTTCCCATTATACGCCCCAGCCTTCACTCTGGCCTCTACCTCTATTCATCAGGCTGTGCAACCCATCCAGGTGGTAGCGCGAGGGTACTTCCACGTTTGAAAGGTGCAGAGTTGGCTGGACCATTCCTAATCCCAAGGAAGTAGTTATTACGATATTTGGTGGTGGTTAGACATCGTCTCCGCCATAAAGGGAAAGTCCGGGGATGAATTAAAAGCACGTCGGTTCACCCATAGGACTGTCAGGAGTTTGATTGCGTCTGCCATAGGTGCACGATCATTCAGAGACTACATGTGCAAATTGTCAGTGGGCATGTAGACGCAATGTTTTTAATGCAGCGTCTTGTTTTTGATGTCGTTGTTGTTTTGAGTATATGTAGGGGTTTTCTCCATTTTTATAGGCATCGATGGTTGAGCAAATCTCCCGATTGTAAAATTTTTATGAAGCGCTGGTCGCTCTGGTTAATGTATAGGGCATTTGAGATTTCTTACTTTATGGATGTCAGCTTCTTTTCATCTCTTTGTTTACCATGTTAGAACAACTCATAATTGGAGGATCCAGTCGAGTTGTAGCTGTTATAGGATGATGTAGGTTGGATCACTATAACAGTTACATTGTTTCTAATCGATTCCTGTGTTTTTCTTAGCGCCGAACGACTTGGAATTGGAGGATCTAGTCGAGTCACCCTTCGACTCCTTAAGAATCTGGGCCAAGAGGATCTTAGCTTCTAAGTCTTTCATCCTCAATCTTCTGAAGGCCTGTCGCCCGAGGTAGTCTTGTTCACCCTTCTCACAAGTCTTCCATCTACCACCCTTTAATCAATTTACTGACATAAGATGGATCAAGACCTCCCTTGCTTTCTACATACCAGGCTCGGTTTCATGAGTTAAATTTATATCTTCTTGAGTCCTTATCCATTCGATCACCCCATTAAACAAATTGTGACATAAAATTGATGGGCGTTGGGATCTGTTCTTGCAAGAAATCCAAGAGTGACTTTTGACGCCAACATTTCTGGCGCCGTTGCTGGGGACGAAGTTGAAAATTTTCCTCGGGATTGAACAACATTGAGCATCTGATTTTGAAGGTGCATCAGGTATCAGAGCCTTTGAATATTGCTACTGTGCACCTGGCGACTCCATTGTGACGAATCCACTGGGACAAACCTACCGTGTTAATTGTGGCTTTCAGAGGAAGACACATGCGATCTCATCCACAGCTGCCTTTGGCTATGCCTGAAACTAATCCATAGGTGGTTCTCAGAAAAGGAAAGGCCTCTGAAGAAAAATCTTCCACTGTCGAACCAGGTATTCCACCATCTCCTTCTGTAAGAACTCCATTTTCTCCTCCTCAGTTTCTTAATAGACCTCTTTCGAAGGTTTCTCGTTTCCTGAATTTCGGGAGTGTTCCTGCTGAGTTTTCCTCTCCTGGTATGGGATTGGAGGGAGAAACCCTTGTCACTCCCCTCTCCTCCAAATCCATACTTTGGCATAGAACCAAGAGCACCGAAGATTTCCCCACTCTTGCACAAAAAGGAGCATCTGCTGACTTGATCTCGTTAGCCTTCTCCTTAAATCCCCTTTTGTTTCCTGTTCCACTTCGAAACTCATTCCAAGTAGCTCCTTCATGAACTCCTTCTCCTCCGATTTCTCCTCCACCTAATATTCCTATGGCTGGTGCTAATCCCCCTCTAAATAGAATGGATGCCATAGTCGCTGCCAGATATGATCCCTTAGTTCTACCCCATCCTATGAATCCTCTCCCTGCTGGTGATTACTTGAAATACATGCCCAAGTTCACCGAGGAAGGGGACGTAACTACGGAAGAGCACCTGGCTACTTTCTATAGTTACATAGACAACCTCAACATTGAAAATGAAGATGTCTGGATGAGAGTCTTCATTCCAGAGCTTGGATGGCGAGGTGAAGAAATGGTTTAGAGGATTGGCCCTCGGATCTATTGTTGGGATCGAAGCCCTGGATAATGCTTTCTGAGACAGTGGGGAGATAGGATCGATTTCATGTATTACATGACAGAGTTCAGGTCTTTGAAGAATATGGAAGGAGATTCTGTCTCTGACTTCTCCAAAAGATTCAATAAGATGTATAACAAAATCCCTGCCGAAATAAAACCTTCATAAGCCTCGGCCAAGATTTCTTATGCTAGTGTGTTTGGCCCTGATTTCTGTCTTTTATTGAGAGAAATAAGAGCCACTTCCTTAGCTCAAATGCAATATGCGGCCATAGAGGTAGAATCCAATGTATTAGCAGCTGATAGATTGAGGAACAAGGCTGACGCAGACAAAAGAAAGGGAAGATCTGAAGCCTCAACTTCTGGCCTGACGGTGCGCCAACCTCAAGTGGATGAACTGACCAAGATGGTGAAGTCTTTGTCTGCTGAGATGGAGAGAATGAAGGTGGAGGGGAGGCAAGCATACAAGGGCCCTCAAAATGCCAAAAACAGAGGAGGTTTTAGGAGGCCCAACAATATTAATTCCCCGACTGTGCATAGAGAGAGGGGAAGAGACAGAGAAGACCAGAAAATTCAGGCCCCTTTTCAAAACAATTTAGTGCTCCGGGGGGAAGAAGGGGAAACATATGAGATTGATCCTGAAATCCATTGCTTCGGAGATAATCCTCCTTTTCATCATCTCACTCAATCAACATACAAAGAGTCTCTCATGGACAATCAACTAAATGAACTGAGTAAGGGAGACAAGACTAGTGGTAGCCAAGGCAGGTATGATCTGAGGTCCAAGAAAAAGACTGTAGCACCTGATGTTCCTGAGCAATCCACTAGAACATATAAACCTGCTAATGAAGTAGTAGATAGTCACAGAGGTAAGAAGCCCTGACCCCTCTCTCCCATAGTCCAGAGCCATGTTCTCGAAATAAGAGAAATTCCTAATCTTACATCTTCTTTTAATTTCAAGCATGAAATTCAAAAGATCAGAATCCCTGTGCCCCTAACTGAATTGATTAAACATGAAGGGTTCAAGAAACGCTTCTATGAGATTTTGCAATCTGAGGTCTTATGCCTTCCCACAGACTCCATCAATTTGCAAGATGAAAAGCTTGCGGTTGTCTTAGGTCCTATGGTAGAAGACAAGAATGACTCATCCCCTCCCTTCTACACTTCCCTGAACATACATGACAAGGTACTGCACAACTGCTTTATGGATTCGGGGGCTTCTCACAACCTCATGCTGAAGAATGTCATGGAAGAGTTAGGGCTAAAAGTCACCCGAGCCTATCATGACTTCTATTCATTTGACTCCAGAAAAGTTCAATGTCTAGGAGTTATCAAAGACCTGGTCGTGACCTTGTTTCAGTTGCCCATGAAAAGTGTGGTCATGGATATTGTAGTGGCTGATGTCCCCCCCAAGTTCGGTATGTTGTTATCAAGATCTTGGATAAAAATACTGGGGGGAACTTTGCATATGGACCTCACATATGCTACTATCCTAGTGTTTGGAGGAGAACATAGGAGGCTATACAGGGAAGCCCAACTGGCCTATATAATCACTGATGAGGCCAACCCTACCAACCATCCCATTTTTGCCTTGGACACTGATTTAGGTTCCAACATACTACAACTCACTAGTTCTCTCGAGCCTCTTCTAAATATCAGAAAGCCGCCCATCACTTCCCATGAATTTCCTTCCTCCATCACCCCCGTCTGGAAAATGTTCTTTGATGGAGCCTGTTCCAGGGAAGGTGCTGGAGCTGGGGTGTTTTTCGTGTCACCTTCTCAGGAAACCATATCCCTGTCATATAAGCTGGAATTTGAAACCACCAACAATGTGGCAGAGTATGAAGCTCTTATCCTAGGATTAAGAGCCACAAGGGAAATGGGAATTCAGGAAGTAGCAGTGTTCGGAGATGCGGAGTTGGTGGTCCAACAGATCAGAAGCGCTTATCAGGCTAAGCATCCTCGACTCAGGAGTTACAGAAATGAGGTATGGGACCTAATTGATAGTTTCTTTTCATCATTTAACATTTCTTTCATCCTAAAAGAGGAGAACACAATGGTAGATTCCTTGGCCACGTCAGCAAGCAATTTCAAAGTACCCTTGCTGCCCAAATTCAGATATGATGTAGAAGTAAAATATAGGCCCTCCATACCTGACAATTTCAAACATTGGAAGGTATTCGAGGATGATCTCAAGATCAAGAAATTCTTGGAGACTATCGAAGAATTTTCAGAGATGCATATCGACCAAGACTCTGTCTCTGAAGAAAAGCTTGATGGGGGTAATCTTCTGAATAAGATTGCAGAGCGTAACATTGTGCAGCTGCCCAGCAACCACATTCCAAGGGGACTGGTTCCTTTGGAAAGGATTTTTGATAGAAATGATGTGTCATTAAAGGGGGAAATCTCGGAGGACGACGTTGGTACTATTCATTGCAACATTGGCACCAAGAGTGAGCCCAAGCTTGTCAAATTGTCAAGAAGTATGACAGAGGAGCAGAGGTCTGAATACATTGGACTTTTAAGGGAATTTGCTGATGTTTTTGCCTAGGCCTACAAAGACCTAAAAACATATGACACTTCTGTCATCAAGCATAAAATCTCATTGAAAGGGGAGGCAAAACCATTTAGGCAGAAGCTGAGACAGATCAATCCTATGCTGCTGCCTATTATGGAGAGGGAAGTAAAAAAGCTGCTTCAAGCTCAGATCATTGTACCACTGAGATATTCAGAGTGGGTGGCCAACTTAGTACCAGTAAGGAAAAAGAATAGAGAAATCAGACTCTGTGTAGACTTCATAAACCTGAACAGGAGCTCATGAAAGGATAAATACCCCTTACCAAAGATGGAACATATACTACAGAGGGTAACAGGAGCATCTAGGATGTCCATGATTGACGGTTTCTCTGGCTACAATCAAGTCTCTGTTCTTCCTGAGGACAGGGAAAAGACAACATTTACCACTCCATGGGGCACATTCATGTATGCCAAGATTCCGTTTGGATTGATGAATGCAGGGGCAACGTTCCAACGTGCCATGGACATATATTTCATTGGGGAAAAGGATAGATTTGTGGTCGTCTATCTGGATGACATCACAGTGTTTTCAAAATCTGATAGAGAGCACTGTTGTCATCTCAGGAAGGTTTTTCTAAAATGTAGAAGTTTTGGTATTTCATTAAACCCCAAGAAATATTTGTTCGCCATGCAGGAGGGGAAGTTACTAGGCCACATAGTATCAATGGAAGGAGTCAGGATTGACCCTAGTAGAGTTGAGGCAATACAAGCCTTATCAATCCCGAGGTCCAAGAAGGAGGTCCAATCTTTCCTTGGTAAGATTAATTTTCTGAGGAGGTTTGTGCCTAACTTTGCTGAGGAGGTAAAACTTATAACAACCATGCTAAGGAAAGGAAATGAAGTGAGGTGGAATTCTGAATCGTGACATTCCTTTGAAAAAATAAAGAAGGCCCTGACTGAAGCCCCTGTGCTTATCAGTCCCGACTACTCAAAGGATTTCCTTATTTTATCCTTTGCCTCACCTGACACGGTGGCTGCTGTTTTATTACAGACAAACGAGATTGGGCTAGAGTATCCTATTGCTTATTTCAGCCGAGCATTGAGGGATGCCGAAGTCAGGTATGACACTGTGGAGAAGTAGGCCTACGCACTGGTAAAGGAACTCAAGGCATTTAGAATCCGTGTCCTGTAGTAAAAAATCATAGCTTATGTCCCCTCAGCTATTGTTAAAGACATTCTTATTCAGCCTAACATAGACGGGAGGAGGAGTAAGTGGATAGCCAAGATTATGGAGTTTGACCTGGAAATAAAGCCTACCAAATTGATCAAAGGTCAAGGTTTAGCCAAGCTATTGGCTAAAGCCAATTGCCAAGATTTGGGGATAAGTTTCATCAACGAATGCTCAGGAATTCAGCAGGGTCGGATGTATGACATGGACCCTCAAAGGGAGCCCCCATTGGCTCGATGTCCTTGGTATAAGGATGTCATATACTTTCGGCAAGAGTTGCGGCCTCCAGACGGCCTGCAAAGAAACAAAGAAAGAGCTCTGAAGCTCAAGGCAGTCAGATACTTCCTTATCGATCAAATTTTATACTGGAAAGACCCCCTGGGGGTGCTTTTAAAATGCATGAATTCACAAGAGGCCAACAGGATCATGGCTGAATTTCACAGTGGCCTATGTGGAGGGAACCACTTCTGGAAGGCCACAGCCCACAAAATTCTCAGAGCCGGGTACTACTGGTCCACCTTGTTCGCTGATGTCCATAGAGGAGTTAGAGAATGTATCCAATGTCAATGATTTGCAGGAAAACAACAGCTCAAGTCCTTGCCGCTAAATCCTGTGGTTGTTTCGGGACCTTTCCAGCAGTAGGGCCTAGATTTCATTGGAGAAATTCATCCTGCTTCCAGTGGGCAGCATAGATGGATCCTGACTGCTACATATTTCTTTACCAAGTGGATTGAAGCTATCCCTACCAGGAGTGCTTCCCACAAGGTAATCATTGGGTTCCTGGAGGACCTCATCACAAGGTTCGATGACCCAAGTAGGATTGTCACTGATAACGTAACCTCTTTCAGGTCTGAGCCATTAGCCAAGTTTTGTGAGCAATTCAGGATCAAACTGATTCACTCCACCCCATATTATCCATAGGGCAACGGTTTAGCAGAATCCTCCAACAAAAGCTTGATAAGGATCATCAAAATATTGTTGGAAGACAACAAGAAGGCCTGGCATTCAAGATTAAAGTTTTCCCTATGGGCCGATCGAGTAGCCACGAAGAGATCTATTGGCGTCTCTCCTTTCCAATTAGTCTATGGAGCAGAGGCTATTTTCTCTTCTCATTTAGCCATTCCTGTAGCAAAATTCCTCCAGGATCATTAGGAGGATCCTGATGACATGATCAGAAGGATTCATTGGCTAGTGGAGGTCCAGCAGGCCAGGGAGCAGGCAATGGATAGAATTCAGGACCATCATCAAAGGATCAAGCAGGTTTTTGATATGAAGGCCAGGAAGGAAGAATTTCAGATAGGAGACCTGGTGCTGAAATGGGATGCTCCTAAAAAAGATAAGGGAAAGCATGGAAAATTTGAAGCCCTATGGATCGGGCCCTTCAAAATCTCTGAGGTTTTCTCAAATAACACATATCGGCTGCAAGATTTGGAGTGTGAAGAAGTTTTCAACAGCCCAGTAAATGGACATTTTCTAAAGAAATGTTTTGTCTGAGCCTTCGATGGCTCCTTTGTTTGTAAATATTGTCCTTTTGGTTCCTTGTTTATTTTTATTTTCCGGCTTAATAAATGACTCCATAGCCCAACAACAAGGCACTGAAACTGCAAAATGAGTCCTTAGAGAATCACAGGGATGACTCTATCCCCCATGGAGCCTAAAGAAATGTTGGCGTTAGAAGTCACTCCTGGATTGCTTGCAAGAGCAGAGCCCAATGCCCATAAGTTTTATGTCACGATTTGTTTAATGGGGTGATCAAATGGATAAGGACTCAAGAAGATATAACTTTAACTCACGAAATCGGGCCTGGTATGTAGAAATCAAGGGAGGTCTTGATCCAACTTCTGTCAGTAAATTGATTAAAGGGTGGTAGATGGAAGACTTGTGAGAAGGGTGAACAAGACTACCTCGGGCGATAGGCCTTCAGAAGCTTGAGGATGAAAGACTCAGAAGCTAAGATCCTCTTGGCCCAGAGTCTCAAGGAGCCGAAGGGTGACTCGACTAGATCCTCCAATTCCAAGTCGTTCGGCGCTAAGAAAAACACAGGAATCGATTAGAAACAATGTAACTGTTACAGTGATCCAACCTACATCATCCTATAACAGCTACAACTCGACTGGATCCTCCAATTCTGAGCTGTTCTAACACGATAAACAAAGAGATGGAAAGAAGCTGACATCTATAAAGTAAGAAATCTCAAATGCCTTATACATTAACCAGAGCGACCAACGCTTCATCAAAACTTTACAATCAGGAGCTTTGCTCAACCATCGATACCTACAAAAATGGAGAAAACGCCTACATATACTCGAAACAACAACGACATAAAAAATGAGACGCTGCATTAAAAACATTGCGTCTGCATGCCCATTGACAATTTGCACATGCAGTCTCTAAATGATCGTGCACCTATGGAATACGCAATCGAACTCCTGACAGTCCTATGGGTGAACCGACGTGCTTTTAATTCATCCCTGGACTTTCCCTTTATGGCGGAGATGATGTCTAACAACCACCAACTGCCGCAATAACTACTTCCTTGGGATTAGGAACGGTCTAGCCAACTCTACACCTTTGGGATATGGAGGTCCCCTCGCGCTGCCACCTGGATGGGATAAATGGCTTGATGAATAGAGGTAGAGGCCAGAGCGAAGGCTGGGGCATATAATGGGAAGTGGTGAATGGGTAGAGGAGACATGGAGCACGGGGCTTGAGTGGATGAGAAGAGGTGAGTTGGGAGAAGAAGGGAAGAACACCTGGCATGATGTGTCAGGTGAAAATGAGAAAAAGGAAAAAGGGGACCACGAGGGTGAATGGATAGGTGACAGGGAGAGAGGGGGGACACATGGCAGCTGGTARGAGGACGATAGACTGAGGAGGGGCCATGCTATGAGGTGAAGTGGAAGATATGCAGGAGGGGAGAGGCGGATCGGGAGGTGACATGGCAGGGGAAGGCCCCACATTGATTAAAAGAAAAACGACTGAGAAGGGTGGGATGGCCTGTGCACCGTTGATCCGGGCACTTTGATCTCGACCGTTGGGAAGATGCGCGCCTGATTCCAGACCCCCCCCTATTAAAGGTAGAAAGGAAATGGGAGTCAAGAATTTCCTGTGCACCGTTGATCTGGGCGCTCTGATCATAGCCGTTAGAGAGGTGTGCTCTCGATTTCGGACCCCCCCCTCCCTCCGCTTAAAGGTAGAAAGGAAAGGGGGCTCCGGAATCAGATCCTGACCATAGATCTGGGCACACGGATCCTCACCGCCCAGAGCTGCTTGCCAGTTAACCACAGACACATTTGCATCCCGAACTTAGGTAAGTGGGTTTTCACCCGCTCCTTTGCATTTTTCTCTCCCTTTACAAGAAATGTTTCTAACAGGCGGATCTCCCCAGAATTTTTCCTCACGGGAACCAAATTTTCTACCCATAGACTTTGGTACTTCTGGAGCTTCTGTTGGAAGGGTTTCACTTCAGGTTTTAATGGGATAGTGTGTTGAATGATACGAGTATTATAAGTTTTCAGATCTCGGTAGGACCAAGCAAAAATATCTTGATATTTTTTGAAAAGTTTGAGATAGGCCTTCCTTTCCTCTTTAGATACTATCTTGCTGAGATTTATATTCTTGGGGCTTTCTGGGGTTCCTAAATTTATAGTTTTGTGCATGGGAAAATAGCTCCCCGTTTTCATGTTTGTTGACCCCTTGAATCTTTCCCTTAAGTAAAAAATATTTTCTAAATTGGATACCCCTTTCGGTATCGTGTGTGACCTCAATTTGTCTATTGGTTGATCTTTATGAGGACTGGTCTCTGCTAATTGCTCCTGAAATAATTCATCATCAATAGCCAAGTCTTTAAAATTATCCTGATTGGTCAAAAAGTTTATGATATGTTCATCTCCTTCAAAGACCTTCCAATTAAAAATATTATTGTGCACTGATGGTTTGTAGAGTATCTCCACAGTGAACTGAGAGGCTTCATAGTCTTCTAGAGGTGATAGTCTTGAGGCGGCAGTGGCCATAGAATCAGCAAGAGTGTTCTTTGTTCTGGGGATCGATGTAATGTTAAAGGCTTCAAAATGTTCTATTAATATGTGCACTTCTTGTTGGTAATTCCTCAGGTGGGGAGAGTTGCAATGTATAATGTTCCTTACTTGTCTAACGATGATTTCAAAATATCCTAAAACCTTCAATTGTTTAACGTTTAATTCTATGGCCTTCTTTATCCTTTGTACTATAACTTCATAGTCAATGATGTTGTTTGTACATTCAAATTCTAGTCTATAGGACAAGAAATTTTGTTTACTTTTTGGATCAATGAGGATGCACCCTACCCCCGACCCTTCTTGTGATTTAGATCCATCAAAGTATAAGGTCAAAATCGGTGAGAAAAAGTTATCAGTTTCCCTTTTCCTACCACTTTCCTCTTTTCTCCTATTTGCTCTATGATTTCTAACGCAGGTCCTTGTTAGAAGAGGGTTTCCTCTGTCGTTGTCGACAAGTTTTCTTGAAAAATCATTTCAGAGTTTTGATTAAGAGGGACATCAGATGAGA
>JZKD02S2348423.1:204240-230346 GCA_000966675.3 Picea glauca | reverse complement strand
CAATTGCTTTGAAAGGTGGATTTCTTTTAAAACAGGGTTTATAGGGCCTCTGGCCTTGGTTTCCTTCCCTTGCACTTATTTTCATGTCTATGATTTCGTTTGACAGTTTCTTAACCATACGTTGTAGGTATTCTATGTGTCCACTTCCTTTTTCAGAACTTTGTTCTGTTTGTTTTCCTGGGGGTCCAATCAACATGAGTCCTCTCTTGGGAAGAGTTTGAACATCCTTCTTAACTAGTGAGACCTGGCCTTCTTTACATCCCTTCATTTGAAATTCTATTGTTTTGGCTTCTTCAAAATTCTTAGCTAAGGTTGCTTTGGCAACCCTCTTTACAAACATGGAAATAGGAGCTGGGAGAGCATTAGCATATACTTCGATTTGCAACTCCTGAATAGGTTTAGCTTCAGGTTGAAATTTGTTTAAGATAGTGGTGAATATTTGATTGAAGTCTTTAACCTTCTCCTTTGAACTCATGGTGGCGACAAACAATTCGGCCATCAAATCTCTTGGAGTGGTTTCTTCTACAAATCTATCTAGAAAATCCTTTTGAAACTTCATCCAACTAATTATGGATCCTACAGGTTATTTAAAATACCACGTGGAGGTCAAATTCTCTAAAGTGTATGGGAATAGCTTGCATACTACATCTCCATGTTGGACATTCATCAGTCTAATAGCTAGTATGAATTTTTGTTATGGTCTTCAAGAAATCTCGAGGTTTTAGAGTCAAATTTAGGGAGTAACTTCTATGGATGTCAGGGAAGGTTATGTACTCACCCAGGGATGGCCAAAGAATATCTGGCCAACCAAGGATGATTATTCTGAGGTGGGTTTCCCTTTTCTTCAGTATGATCATTTTTATCTTCCATGTTCTCCGATCCTGAAACTAAGCATTCTAAGTTAAACCCTTCCTCGTCGGAAAAATCGTCAGGCTCAGAGAAGTTGTCGGATGGTGTCTCGGGGATTATATTAAGAGGATTTTCAATTTCGGTGATGGTGAAATCTATTAGGTATTCTACTGTGTGCACAAAAAACTTGGTTGGGGGACTCAACCACTGGTCTTCTTACTTGTTTTCTTCGAGGAAGTAACAGAGCTAAGGGAAACACACCGATCGGTCAGGCCTAAGCTCTTGTGATTCTTTTGAATTGGTTCAATTCCTCGTGAATAAGAGAGTAAGGTATCTCAAGGAATATATGTTCTTCCTATGGTTGGGGTGAGTTACTCGTTTCAAGAGTACTCAATGTGTGTGGGCTGTCTTGGGAATGACTAGCCATGCATGTGAGAATTTTTTAATCTACAGGATGTGTGAAAGATTTTGTAAATTTTTTTGTTAGCCATTCATTTTTCAGGCCCTCCTTCTAGCGCCAGTTCTGTTGAGGGGTCCTAAATCCCTTTAAATCAATAGTAGGAACCAAACCCGCCATTGAGGCCCAATTAGACTCTGCAGTGTTTAATGGTGGAATGGTTCTCCATATCTTGCGATCCGACCAATTAATCAATGGGATTTACGTAGTGATTGATAGAATGTTTTTCTAATGAAAACTCCTCCTTCATTTCAAATGTTTTTTTTTTGTATTTTCTCTTATAGGTGGGATCGATACAAGATAAAAGCTGGTATAAACCAACTGGGTAACAAAGTGGGAAAGATTAAATACTGCATAAGGCTGAGCTTGTGATAACCCATGTGCTCAAACATGTAGACAATGATTCTTACACCTACACCAAGCCTAGTACTATACATTAACCTGCTGGTGTTCCAATTATTGTTTGAGATACAATTATCAGAATAAAACATACATGTGATAAACGATGGCAAGAAAAATAGTTTCCTTAACTCTAATCATCAATCACATACTAACACAATGATTTAATTTTCATCATTAAAGACAAGAGCTTATAAAAATATTGAATAAGATAACTTATCAATAGATTCAGAGGATCTCACTCATTACAACATCCATTCATGAGATAAAATCATAAATAATTCTTCTTCAGATCCAATCACACACGCCTTTGAGAAAAAAAAACAACTTTGTCTTAGGTCCTGAACATGACTTCTCAATCAAGGTAGCTTCGAAATAGTTCTTTAGAATAAAAAAATGAGGGTCTTTTTCCAAAACCATCGACCTTCAAAACATTCAAATACCCCCTATTTAGCAGAGTTGCAAAGGTTCTCATCCTTAGGGGACTGAGACCTAATTTTAGGTAACTGTTCATAAAACAAATTATTAACTTAACTATGATACTGGACTTAATCAACAAGAGTGGTTCTTATCACACACATAATACCACTCTTCTATCTAATCTAAGAAAATGTTGGAATTAATCAATTAAAAACCACTACTGTCTCTGAGATAAAACTGATGCATGTGCTGGAGGAACTGACTCGACAGAAAATAGGCCTCGGAGTGACAAAGAAGAGCTCTGTGTTGAGTAATGGCATGCATGCGAGCTATTTGAACGCCACTGGAGACAACTGACCGCATGAGAATATTTATGCTTGAGGAAGAGGGAGTCTGTTGAAGTGTTTTGGAACCAATATGTGTCGACCTATGACTGAGACTTAAGTCTCTGTCTGTAAATGAGATTTCATAAGCTAAGTGCACTTTGTCTCTACTGTAACTGACCCTTCTTGTTGCTTTCACTATGATGAACTGGTTGTGAACATGAAGACATGGAGGCGTGTATCCAATAGAAATGAAGCACACTTGAAGGTGGATGTAGATGAAATGGAGGGGAGTGGAAGTGACATGCGTGAGTGGAGGTGATTCAGTAATGTGGAGGTCACATAGTGACGTGGTGCCATATAAGCACGTGATTGTGGAAGTTTTTGAGGGTGTTTTGGGTCCAAACCTCTTTTGGTCTCACAATCCCCCATAAGATGCCACGTACCATTCCAACAATACCATGGTTCCATTTGTGGGAACGCTCTAGAAAATTAATGTCCGGTCAGTTTACGTCCCTGCAATGGATTGTGGTCGTCGATATGATTACAATCTGTGATCCGGGTGAAATTCCTTCCTTACCTGTTGCACAGATCAATGGTGCTGGTTCATTTGAGATCAACAGTTCGGGATCACTTTGGGAGTTTGGGCTTTAGAAGTTTCAATGCATAGTTCTTACCATCTTTCAGAGTGTCATACTTCTGAAGTGAGGGATTTGCTTCCATGTGGCCTTTGGCTCTGGATGGTCTAGATTCTCTTTGGGAGTTCGGGCTTCAGGAGTTTTCATCTCTTTTCTCGGGCAATCCTTCGAAGTGGTGTATATCCGAATTGGGGAATCTGTTGCCGCGTGTCCTCGTCGATGGATAGTCAAGATGTGATTGTGGAAGTTATCAAGGGTGTTTTGGGCCCACACTGCCTTTGGGCCCGCAATCCCCTAGAAGCTACCACATACCCTTTCAACAATACCATGGTTCCAACTGCGGGACCACTTCAGAAAATTAACGTTCGAGCAGTTTACGTCCCCGCAATGAATTGTGGCCATCAATTTGATTACAATCTAATATCCAGGTGATATTTACCTACTGCAAGGATCAATGGTTCTTGTTTATTTGAGATCAACAATCCATATTCACTTTGGAAGTTCGGGTTTTAGGAGTCGAATGTTGTGCTTGGAATTCTCCCGGAGGAAAATCGCTCAAGTGAATGATCTGCCTCCACGTGTCTTTGTTGATGAACGGTCTAGATTCACTTCAAGACTTCGGGTGTTCGAGATTCGGGAGTTTATGAATGTCGTGCTTGGAAATATTCCATAGTGGTACGGGCCCAGAGTGACATGGTGGCCTGATGTCATATGATGTCACAACTGCTGATGTGTCATGACAAGAAGGGTGACATGTGTCACGTAGAAATGGGTGAATGACACAACCAAATGACCTGGAATGAGTGCCACATGTCATGATTGATGAGTGTGCCACATGCTTCGACACTTCGGGCTTCAGGGGTTTTGGGCTGTGAGGCATGAATTTCTCTCGAAGTAGTACGGTCCCAAACTGATGTGGCAGTCTCTCGTTACTTCGACTCTTTGGCAGTTCGTCTCTTCAGATGTTTGGGACTTCGACTCTTCGACTATTCAGGTCTTCATGACTTCGACTCTTCGGGTCTTAGGGAATTCAAATTTTTGGGACTTTGGGTAATTATTGTTGTTAAACCCCACACGATTTCGACACTTCGAATGCATGAAAATTGTCAATCTGATTGGCATGATGGATCTCCACCATCGAAATTCAACTTGTCTGTTCCCACAATCTAAGTCTGAAATTGACCGCTTTGGATTGCTACATTTGTCCTCAGGTGTTTCATGTGCATACAAAAAAGGCTTGGCCGACCTGTGGTGAGCTCAATCAATGGAAAAATGATGACAAGCATTCCAAACCCAATACAACATGTACTTATCCTTCAAGAAATAATAGAAACAAAAATGTGGGAAGACTCAATCAAGAAAGAAATGAATAAGAACCAAGTCACTCAGTAATGGGAAATTGACTCAAGTGGTACCCAAAAAAGAAAAAATTTGACAGAGGCTTTTTAGGGTGTGTTGAGTGCTCAACAGAACCCTCTTAACCTGAGTCTCACCTTGTATCCATCAATGCTTAAGTCTTTTTCACAATGTCTCACATACATTGTTCTTCATCAAAACTTCCTTCCATTATTTCCGCTTGACTGCTTCTAGTGGGTTCAAACTAGTTCAATTGGTTGTTCTGACTTTTCTTTGTTTGTTGGAATCTTCATGTTCTTCCTCATGTTTCTCTTCAATGTTGGAGTCCATGGAATCTTATATATATTACATGCCCTTGTTTCCTGAAGGCTCCAACCTTCTTCCATAGGAACATAATTGTATATGGACAACCAAGGATAGTCAAGGCTTCTTTTCGAAGAAGACTTCCTCTAGAGTCAAACTGAACACGTGTTGCTTATCATGGTTGTTACTTCTAATGAAAAACATTGATAGATACTTCATAATCTTTACAGATTCTTCTACAATGGATCATATCATTGGGGATTAGCACACCAAGCAAGAATAAACAAAGACCAAGCAGAAATTCAAAACCATAACCAAGAGAGAGTCTAACCAAAATCCAAAATCCCAGTTGTAGCAGCTGCAACTGCACTCCCTCTCCAAACTTACGCACCACTAGTCTTATTCAGTTGTGACAGTAAGAGTTTCAAATGAGCTCTAGTGCCCTCTATTTATATTTATCTATCTCACTTCACTAGGCCAACTTCTCTTTCTGGAGGCTAATAACTAAATATTAAATATTCTCTTGAGTCGACTTGTCTTCTAGAGTTATTATCCAATGTTTTAGGGTTTCTCTTACTTCTCAGAATATTCTATTCTTGTCAAATTTTACACGTGGAGGTTAATTTTTCCCACAACTACCATAATATCAACACTAGCATGATACCAATCAAGAATCTGTCAACCTGGACCATTCTCCATAGGGAGAATGTTTGTCCACCAACACACTAACTATTCATGATACCATATATTAACACTCCCTCCCAACCGAGGAATTCATCTCCTCCCTTTCAACCAAGGGAGAAATCTCCATGAGTCCCATCTTGTCCCTCAAGTATGCAAAATTTATTTTGGACAGAACCTTTGTCAAAAAATCAGTTGTTTGCTCATCGATGGAGATATATTAGAGAATCACTTCTCCCTTTTGGAATTTATCATGAATAAAATAGTACTTGATTTGAATGTGCTTCGACCTGCCATGGAATACGAGGTTCTTTGAAATCTTCACATAACTTTGATTATCACAATATATCATAGTCGAATCCAACACCTAATCAAATAGTCCATAAACCAACTTACAGAGCCATATTGCTTCCATACAAGCATCACAAGCTGCAATATACTCTGCTTCTGCACTATTTTTGAAACATATACTAGAAGTACTTTCTGTCATCTGCACTTTCTGCCCAATCTGAATTAGTAAATCCATGCAGTTGTACATCATTTTTTGAGGAATATCTTAAACCATAGTTTAGCGTCCCATGAAGATATCTCAAAATATGCTTTGCAGCTATCCAATTCTCATGTCTAGGTTCCACTTGGAATTGGCTTAATGTGTTCACAACAAAGCAAATGTTTGGTCAGGTATTAACCAAATACATCAATGATCCAGTTGATTGTTGGTACAAGGATGAGTCTGTTGGATCAGAATCAGAGTCTCTCAACTTCCTCATATCTGTTAGCATGGGATTTTCCATAGATTTGCAATCCATCATCCCAAACTTATGAAGGATATTTACAACATACTTCCATTGCTGTAGGAATATTTTACCATGCTTATGACATACTTCTATTCCCAAATAATAATGCATGAGACCAAGATCCTTCATATCAAATTCACAGGCTAGCTCCTTCTTACACTGAATGATGAGAGGATCTACACTAAGCTCTTGGAGATTGCTTGAGTCCATACAAGGCCTTCTTTAATCTGCATACATGGGTTTCTCTCAAGCGTACCTCAAAACCTTGAGGTTTCTCTATATATACTTCTTCCTTAATTAATCCATTGAGAAAAGCAGTCTTTATATCCATATGATGTAAAATCCAACCCATGGATGCTGCAAGAGATATGATGGCTCTAATAGAGGTGTATCTGGAAATTGGAGCAAATGTTTCATCATAGTCTTCTCCCTCCTACTGGGAGAACCCTTTATCCATGAAGATTGCCTTGTATTTAATGATACTTCTATCCACTACATGATTTATCTTATAAACCCATTCCGAAGTGACTACATAATTTCCTTCAGTTCTAGGCACAATTTCCCATACATCATTTTTCATGATTAATATACTTCCATCATAGCTTCCTTCCATTCTTTCTGCTTGACTACTTCTTCAAAGGTGGAAGGTTCTCCCTCTGCATTTGCAATCCTGGGAGATACATGATATTCATCATGGACCTCATCTAAATGACTCTTCCTTGATATGTTGTC
This sequence comes from Picea glauca, assembly GCA_000966675.3. Taxonomy (NCBI): domain Eukaryota; kingdom Viridiplantae; phylum Streptophyta; class Pinopsida; order Pinales; family Pinaceae; genus Picea; species Picea glauca. The sequence goes on along the minus strand of JZKD02S2348423.1, from coordinate 223,391 downwards.
CTGAAACATATTGTAATCTTTTGACGACTCAATATATCCAACGAATATGCCCTTCTTTCCTTAAGGTTCCAACTTCTTTTTTTTGTCCTTGGGAACATGAGTATAGATAGGATAGCCAAATATTCTCAAGTGTTCAACACTTGGATTCTTTCTGGAGAAAAGCTTCTTCTGGAGTCATGTTCTTCAATATACGATGAGGAATTCTAGTTTGAATATATACGGTTGTCATAGCTGCTTCTCCCCATAAAAACATTGATATATTCTGGTCATTCATCATTTCCTTAACATATTATTGAATGGAATTATTATTCCTTTTTGCCACACCATTATGTTGAGGATTATATGGGATAGTTAGCTCCCTCTTAATCTTGACTACTTTGCAAAAGGAAACAAGCTCCTTGGAGGTGTATTCTCCTCCATTATCAAATTTTCTTATATCTGAATGAACGATGTTCAAAAACTCCTTTTCCTTTCCATGCTTCCTTTAGTTTTGGTACTTGGTGAGATCACCTATCTCACCATTTGATGGAGTCATCTACTCCATGCTTGCAACTGACATTGTAGATACTTCTCAGAGCTATCGCCTCTGACCTGCTTGGAACAAGTACAACAAGAGAAAAAGTGTTTCCAATAACATTTTCATAAGAACATATCTACGGTAAATAGGATCATAGAATTACCAAGGTGACCTTCCCAGGAACAAAAAATATCTCCTAGAGGAGAAGTTAGTTCATTTTACAAACAAGTGCAATATGCATCAATAGTAATTATATGCAACCAAGTATACCTAACAATAATATAACCTTTCAAAGATTGTTGTCCCATATATAGTGTTTACTTATACTATATCAACTATCAAACTTAATATGTGCAAATTGAAACTTGACAATTTGATCAATCAAACCTGGAACGTAGAGCATCAACTGCTTGTTCCTCTGAATGTATTGAATCCAAGATCACTGCTTGGACAAGGTCTCTTGTACATTCCCTACAAAACACACTCATGCTTTGCTGGATGATATAACATGAAAATCATATACATGTGCATACATTTGAAATTTGCAGCATCATTTAGCTTGTATTCTAATCTAAAACTAAACACCATCTTGACAAGAATAGGTTAGAAACTGAATAAAAAAGCTTCAATGATTAGAACAAGATAGAAACAAACTAGACACCATCTTGACCAAACACCCTTTAACTTTGACTTTGACCAAAAAATAAAACTTTACGTTTTTTGTTGGATGAGGACACCAGAGGGTGCGCTAGGCTAGTGTGCACTAGAATATCCAGAAATTAGGTCCAACGCTTCACTTAAGGTTCCCAAAGAGTTGGATTAGGATTTTTTGCAATTGCAAAATCAGAAACTTTGGTTGTGGTTGCAGCTGGTGCTACAACGATCTTGACAAAGAACTCCTGCTCTACCTTCCAGTTGTTAGACTGTTATGAAGGTAGTGTTGGCCCATAACCTATTAAAATATTCGATGTGCTCATTTTACCATAGAAATTTTCATAATATTGTCACCCAACCATAGACACATAGCCACCCCCAAGCATCATAACCTTTGATAGATAGAATAATTCTGGAAGCAACACTAGAACCAACAGATAACAAAGAGAGAACATATTTCTCCAAAGATAACACACTAGAAAGAAAGTTCCAAAACCACAGAACAAAAAAAATACTCAACTGCAGCAGTTGCAATTGTAGTTACCAAGAATACCACCAAAAATGTCATCAAGAATACCACCAAGAGATACTAAGAGTTAGGGTGCATAGCTTAGGCTAGATAACGCTAGAGAGAAAGACCGAGAATCACCCTAGAAGATCCACCTTCCATTCTTTCATTTGTAGCTCCAAACTTGCGGCACGATTGAGAGAGAGAGTGAAGTGTGTGAGTACAAATGAGCTGAAACGCCCTCTATTTATAGTGTTTCTTGTCACTTTTCTGGGTCGACTTGTCCTTTTAGAAACTAATACTTTATTATTGATTCTTTTACTGAGTTGACTTGTCTATTAGGGTTTCTACACCTCTGTTTAGGGTTTCTCTTTCTTCCAGAATATTTTATTCTAGACAAAGGTTACATATGGAGGTTAATACCTCTCGCAGCTACCATAATATCAACACTTTTCTAAACATATGAGTACTTTCCCTCTCTGAAAAGTAACTTCAAAACCCATGTCCTCCAAAACTAAAACTGAGAGCAAGTTGTTCTTCTGTTCTGGTACATGAAGCACATCTCGAGCCTCTAACAAAGATCCTAACTCAATTTAGAACATTATAGTTCCCTTCCCCTTCATTTCATACTTGGAATTATCACCAAGCTCCACATGGATCCCTGAGTCCTCTGTCAGACTACTGAATAGCTCTCGTTCTTATAGCTCTAGTTGATTTTATTAAGATAAAAATCTTGGGCTCCCTTTTCGGGATAATGGTTCTCCTGAGGAAATACAAATCATAACATATGCAAGCCCTACAAACCTCAAGATCAGTGCTTCAATCTTGTTGGTTGACTATTGTCTCCCTTGATGCCCCTTTGCTTCTTTCCTCGAACCCTGCCCCACACACTTGGATGAAAGTCAATCTCTCCCCAATTCAATGAGATCTCCTATATCACTTTGTGTGTATTTTATGTCCACTGAGAAACAACCAATACCTGCAACTGGACACCTATGCTACTATTTCACAACATTGTAACTGCAACTGATCTACTTCCCAGATCTGTCCATGCTACCAGATATGTCTAATGTGCCTCCTTCTCCTTTGGACCGATTAGATCTCTAGGTGAAATTCCTTCTTCACCCTATGCTAAGATGTATGTGATAAAAAGTCCTTCTTTTCTCTATCTATGGTTTCTCATGCGGCTCAGATATCTAGATGGAAGTCCTTCTCCACCTATATGAGATATCCTTGTTGACTGCATAGCCTCTTTCCTTTGCTAAAAAAACCACCATTTTGAAACTGCCTCTATCATAGTATCTAACAAAACAATAATACATTATTGAAATATTCAACTCAATATCATGTAGCGGAAGCATAAACAAGAAAACCAAATCAAGCACACATGAACACCAAATTTTTTGGGTAAATACCCTTGGAAAATCCCTGGAGGGAAAACCAATGCTGAGAATGATTTTATTATGCTAAAATCATGGCTCTCGTAACACGGATAATGGTCCACTAAGAGAAATACAATTGCAGACTAAACTGGAAAGATTTGACATGTTGTACAACCAATTCTAGCATGCTTTTCTAGGTATCCACAACTGTCTATTCAGTGACCCATGGATATCCATGATTTTCCCCACTATGACCCATGTATGTTTGCAACTATCTCCATTGTGACTCACATATTTGTACGAAATGTCCTTACAAAAAACTCTGTATGGTCTGACTCCTTCTTGTGGATTTCTTCTACTGAAACCCACCTACGTATGCCTTGGTTATCTCTTCTCCTCGACCCATATGATCTCTATATGAAGGTCCTTATTCGCCTATCCAAGAACTTGAACCACCATCCTTCGTGATCCAATGATTTGTGTGTCGACTCTCTCAACACAACTCATGTCAAGTGTAATCCTTGTTCCTCTTGAATCATTGTCCTTCATGATCTAAGCACTCGATCAAAGGTATTTCTCTACTCTTGAGTGTGACCTTGGAGAATCCACACTAGCAAAGGTCCTCCTTTTCTATCTGTGTAAATGTACAAGTGTAATCCTTGGTCCTCTTGAATCAATGTCCTTCATGATCCAAGCACTTGAGCAAAGGTCCTTCTCTACTTCCAAGTGTGACCTTGTAGACTCCACACTAGCAAAGGTCTTCCTTTTCTATCTATGTGAATTTTCCAAGTGCAATCCTTGGTCCTCTTGAATCACCATCCTTCATGATCCAAGCACTCAAGAAGAGGTCCTTCTCTACTCCTGAGTGTGACCTTGGAGACTCCACACTATCAAAGATCCTCCTTTGCTATCTGTGTGGATTGTGTCTTCCTCCTTCTCCTAGCCTTGCTTTTATAATCATGAGTTATAATCTATTTCTAATCTCCAAAGTGATCTACGATTGAGATTACTTCTCAAACTCACTTGAGATTTAGATTACATGCTACATGCTAAGTAATTTTAGAATGTTTCTTAAATAAATCAATTAACTAATTACATAATTAATTAATAAAAACAATTTGCTTTAATAATTCCTTTAATTAAAGTAAATTCAAGAGTAGAAGGCTTTGGACGATTTCCACACATCTAGACATATAGAACTATGCAGAAATACATGTTTGATGCTACCACTAACATCAACATTATAGATTTTGGAGGCCCCACGTTCTTCATCAAAGGCTCAACGTCTCTCCTAGAGGCCCTGTGTCACCTTTTAGGGCATGATGTCACCCCTAAAGTGGATTTATTTTATGTAATATTTGAATTTCAGGTTGTAAATGGACAAATAGAGGAGGTCGGCCTCCCTAATTTGATGTTGACATTTTGAATGTGGACAAAAGGGTTTTAGGTGACCTCATATAAATAGAGGTCACCCCTTTGTTGTTTTAATCATAACTCACTTGATAACTACATATTATTTGGATGAAATTTTCTCCCTACTTGGGAAATTCGCACTATCTGTCTCTTGAATGTCTTGTGTATTCTACTACTTATCTATTGGAGGAATAATATAGGAACTATCCCTTGGATGATTTGTTATTTCTCTTGTGATAGAATATTCTTGCTAATGAAGGGTTTATCTTGGTATCTCTTGGACTAGGTAAGGAATTTATACTTTGTGTTGTTTATTTCTTGGTTAAAAGGTTAATTTGTTAAACCCTTGGAGGAGTATAAGGGCATACACCCTCCACCAAGATCCGTCATTGTTTTCATTGAATAAGCTATTTTGCAAAGGTTTCTAGGAGGAGAAAAATTGCTTACACCCTCCTAGATTTACCTTGCTAGTTTAGTTTGCTCTAGGAAGTAAAAAGGATTACACACCTAGAGAAGTAACAAAATTAGCTCTTACAAAAGATACTCCATTAACCCAATTGATAAAGACACTAATCCATTGCATTGGTATGCATATTTTTTTTAGGTATTGCAATTGTTCAAGTTGGAATTGATTCTATATGTTATAAGCTTTCTTGTGCCATAGGGGCTTCTTGATTAGCCTAGTAATTATCTTTGTTTTTACAAATTAATGCTACATCCATTAGGGTTTCAAAAAATTCATCTTCTTTCAATCTTTGTTCACTAATCTACCGTTGAAATTCACTTGTAAACCTTGGTTATTGATCTATTGGTTTTAGCTAATTGTTGGGTGGTTTACTTCCTGATTTTTGTGGCTAGATCTTGTTGTTGTAGAAATTTTTTGCTACAACCACTTGGATATTATAATAACTTGATGATAACACCTAATAATCAACCCTTAAATCCCCCAAAGTATTTATCTAATCATTGGAAGTTTGACTAGTTAATTCTAGCTTTATTTATGATATCTTGTACTAGATTTTGGATGGTTAAATTTGTAGCTATTGTTATATATATATATATATGTTTCTGCAATTTGCGACAACAAGGTTTCTTGCTTGACCCCCCTTGGTTTAAATCTTGTATATCTATCGTTTGTCTTGTTCTGGGCATGGCTAACACTATTTTGCAGGTACTCTATACTTGAAAACTATTCTCCATCTATAATAATCACTCTCAATCCTTAATCCTCCTCCAGTGTTGACTCATAGGGGTGTTATTCTATCATTCTTACACTTTCCATCTCAATCCCCTAGGGTCAATGAGATTCCCCCCTTGTGGTCATTTCATCATCACTAAAGTGATGGGAGTGTCTATCTAAGGTGACAATGGATAGGTACATCCATAATTGTCACACTTTAGTGGTTTGGGTTGGGCTTTTCCCAAGCTACAAATTGGGCGATAACAATGTTCAGGGGAGAAGCCCCCAAAGGAAAAATTTCCTTATAAATGTATATTGTAATTTCATAGTAAATCTGGATTGTTCATTATAAGGTTGCAGATATGACGGTATAAGTTATTTTAGGGTTTTTTTCCCTATAAGGCAACCCTATTTTATAAGGGAAATGTATTGCGGCTATGTATCATTGTGAATATTGTATTCTGTGTGAGGAGACTATGAGAGAAAAAAGAGTAAGTTACAATGGGTGTGTTGTAGGTTGTATTCTTTCATTTGCTGGATAATAATAAAGGAAGGACCTGGAAATTTCCTTGGTGGACGTAGCCCACACTGGCTCAACCACATATATCTGTGTCTCTATTGTATTGTGTATATTTTATGTTTTATTTCCACATTTGTTTTATTTTATAGCTCCGCGATCCTGTTTTTCTAACAATTGGTATCAGAGAGAAAGGTAACTCGCAGGAAAAGAGGGTTCCTGGTTCGAGTGGGAGTGATGGAGGAAGATGGAAAGTTTAGGGTAGAGAAATTTAATGGCCAAAACTACCAGTTATGGAAGATGCAGATGGAAGATTATTTATATTAGAAGGATCTATTCTTACCATTGGGTCAAATAGCAAAGAATTCGACGACCATGAAGGACGAGGAATGTGAGGTTCTTGACAAAAAGGCACTAGGAATGATACAACTGATCCTGGCAATGTAAGTGGATTTCAATATCTCGAAAGAAATGACAATGAAGGAGATAATGGATGCATTGGCTAAAGTGTATGAAAAACCCTTGACGTCCAATAAGGTATTTATGATGAAGAAATTATTTAATATGAATATGTCAAAAGGTGGGTTTGTTACATATCATTTAAATGAATTTAATACAGTTACTAATCAACTAAGTTATATAAAAGTGGACTTTGATGATGAGGTCAGGGATGTTCTAATATTGTGCTCATTGCTAGAAAGATGGAATGGCTTGGTCATGGATGTAAGTAATTTCGTCTCTGGTTCAAACACTCTAAAATTTGATGATGTTGTTGGTGTTATCCTTAGCAAGGAAATGCGACGGAAAATAACAGGTGAGACATCAAGTAATGCATTAAACATGGAGAACAAGGGAAGACAAAAGGATAAAGGAAAGGGCTCAAGGAACCCCAAGAATTATAGGAAGGGAAGATCCAAATCCATACTTGGAAAGATAGAGTGCTATAATTTTCGAAATAAATGACATCTGAAGAAAGACTCTAGAGCTCCAAAGAAACAAAGAGATGGACAACAACAAAAAAATCAGGAAGAAAATGTAACAGGTGATGTGTTACAAGATGCTTTGATTATTTTTGTAGATAATATTTCCGAGTCTTGGGTAGTAGATCTAGGGGATTCATTTCATACCACACCCCATAGGAAACATTTTCTATATTATGTTCAAGGTTATTTTGGACAGGTTCATTTGGGTGATGATGCACCATGCAAAATTTTTGGAATGGGAAACGTAAACATAAAGCAAAGGAATGGAAACCAATGGTTGTTGAAAGAGGTAAGACATGCTCCAGATCTAAGGAAAAATATAGTTTCAACAGGGCAGTTGGAAAGTGAAGGTTGCATATCCATATTTACAGATAAGGTGTGGAAGGTCACCAAAGGATCATTGGTGATAACAAAAGGAGAGAAGGTAGGTACATTGTATTTATGTATTGTTAATACTGACTCTTCTATCTCTTTAGCTTCTACAGGAGTGGATAAAACACTATGGCATCATAGTCTTGGACACATGAGTGAGAAGGGAATGCATATACTTCACAAAATAAATTTGTTGCCAGATCTTAAACAAATTGATTTGGATTTCTGTGAGCATTGTGTTTATGGAAAACAGAAGAGAGTCAGATTTCTCAGAGTCGAAAAAGAAAAGAAGAGTGAAAGGTTAGATATTGTGCATATAGATGTATGGGGACCAACTCAGGTATCATCTCTTGGTGGCTCTCGTTATTATGTTACTTTTATTGATGATGCAACTAGAAAAACTTGGGTTTATCGCATTCGACAATTTTTTTATGTTTATGATACATTTAATAAATGGAAAGCTTTGGTTGAGAATGAGATAGGAAAAAGGTTGAAGTGTCTCAGATCAAACAATGGAGGTGAATATTGCAGCAAGGAGTTTAATGATTATTTTTCATATTGTTAGTCCCTAAAGTTTCACTTGACTGTGAGAGGGCAAGCTAGGGTATCATCAAGTTATTGCAATGGTATTTTAAGGGTTTTATGATTTGGATTTTTAAAAGGGTGGTTGAAAACTAGTTCATGGTTTCAAAGTAAACATGAATTTCAGAATAAGGGCAAGAGATATCCCACTGACTGGTTAAAGGGTAGCCACGTAGATAAATTAGACAAATAAGGAAAAAGAATATGAAGTCTTCAATTTGTTAACCTCACATAGAATTATTATCTCAAAATATAATTAAGAAACAAGAATATTAGCTTGTAAATCAAATCTTGATAATAATAATAACAACAAATTATTCACTGTATCAATTAAGACTAAGAAAACAATGCATTGCTATTGAAAAATGATCTCAAGAAAGAAGAGAAAAAAAAAATGAAAGAAGAGAAAGTCTGACCATCAATATTCCTTTTCCATTAAGTGTCAACATAGAATAAAACTGTCTTACAAGGAGTTTCAAACAGGTCCCTAAATATCCAACTTTTCAACCCCTAACTTCTCCTTTTACAAAGTTTATATAGAAACAATACATAATTATCAAGATCGAAAAGAAATGGATTTGAAAACCTCCTCATATATATTTAGTTTCTTGTTTCAAATAATCAAGGAGAAGATCCAATCTGATCTCCAATTTGAATTGATGAGGTGGCTTGTCAACTGTTGTCCATGAGATTTTTTAGGAAAATAAATATGGCAAATTCCTGAAAAATAGGGTCCAATAATATCTTTGTATCTCTCAAAAGGTGATATATGTGTAAAAACTGAGAGAGGGTTCTGTGAAGGGACTCGTTCCCCAAAAAAACATCTTTTTGTTTCAACAAATTCATCTCCATCTTTTTTTCAACCTCTCCCAAAATTACTGACTAAAACAGGAACTTATTTATTATGAAATCTCAGAAAAATAGGCCTCAAAGATAAATTTGAATCTCTTAAAATGTGATTTCTATGTAAAAACCGAGAGAGTTTTTTGTAAAGGGGAATGTTCCCAACAAAAACCACTTTTTGTTTCAACAAATTCATCTCCAACTATTCTGCAACCTCTCCCAAAATAACTGACTAAAACAGGAAATTATTTATTGTGAAATATCATAAAAATAGGCCTCAAAGATAAATTCTAATCTCTTAAAATGTGATTTTTGTGTAAAAATCGAGAGAGTTTTTTGTGAAGGGGAATGTTACCAAAAAAAACCTCTTTTGGTTTCAAAAAATTCATCTCCAGCTGTTCTGCAATTGCTGTTGAAGATAAAGACTAAAATAGGAAATTATTTATTGTGAAATCTCAGAAAACTAGGCCTCAAAGATAAATTTGAATCTCTTAAAATGTGATTGTTGTGTAAAACCCGAGAGAGGTTTTTGTGAAGGGGAATGTTCCAAAAAAAAACCTCTTTTGGTTTCAACAAATTCATCTCTATCTGTTCTACAACCTCTCTTGAAGATAAATACTAAAATAGGTAAAGAAACATAGTATTTCCTGTAGCTTTTATAGTTCTGCAGAATAGTAGCTTTTGTCATCAAAAAACACTGCTTTAGCTTTTGATGATCTGGTGGTTGCTCTTGTTATAGGTATTGTAGAATAATGAGCAACTTATTTTCCTTTTCCTATTGTCTTCCCCATGCTTTTATTTTCTTTTGGCACTTTTCTTACTTGTCAATTTATGTTTATGCTTGACTGTGGGTTTAATGGATTTACATTGTAATCTTCATCTGTATCTACTTCCATATTTATCTGTGTATCATGAAACATATCAATGTTTGCATCAGTTTTTGATATCTTACCTCTACTTGTGGTGGATTCTTCTTGACCTTTACCTATAGGGGTATCAACAACGATCTCCTAAGTTTGCATCTTCCTTTTGTTGGTCCTTGTTACCTCAGTTGCAAAGGTTTCTTCTTTGATTGGAGATTCATCAACTGTAACACTTTGTTTCTGTGTAGATGATCTCTTCCCTTTGGATTTTTTTTCAGATTTTTTTGGCTTTGGATCATCACTTAGAGACTAGATTAACCAATCTCAGGGTCTCTATGAATGATAATCAATGCAGTATGTCACTCATTTCTTATCCATCTATGTGGTATTCCCTTTTTTCAATTAGGGTTCTATTTTTCTAGTATCAAGAACTGATTCATGAACTCCATTACCATAGTCTCTTTCAGTCACCATTAACATCCATTTCCCTTTCACAACTTCAAAACCATCAAATTTCTATGCGAAGATCATGGAGACCTGTTCATCATGTCCTTGGAGGGTCGTGAAAAACTCAAACCAACTTGCGTTTTTAAATCTCTGTGCCATTTGTGGGTAAGATTCAAGCAATTCTATGCCCTTAGGTTCCAACCTAATGATTTGTCCACTTTTCTTCAGCGCCATGTTACTGCTACATTTCTCTAAAAACTCTGCGTGGTTTGAAACTTGGAACTTTAAAACCTGCGACTGTTAGAACACAACAATTCCTCTAAATTCAATCTCTTCACACAACATCCGATATATTAGAATAACATGTGATGGTGTCGTTTAATAATATCAAGACAAGTTTGATTTGATGCAGGTCCTCTATCCACGATTTGCACAATCATGATAAGATCTGGGTTGGCTGGTGCATGTCAAAACATAATTACCTTAGCGCTGCAGGAATAACGCTATTTCTGTAGCGCCATTCATGACTTGGAAATAAATTGAAATTTCAAAATTCAAATAGACAAGTGATGGGACAAATCTCATTAAATCACATCATAAACCTTCAAAAACTTAAGAAAATTATTTCAAAGTGAAAAAATGCAAAACATAGCAAATCAAACCAAGGGTAAAAGTATAAAATTCAAGCAATAAGGTATAAGTAGGGAGGATTTAGGATTAGGAATACTCACTAAATCAATAACAAAATTAGATACTAACACATACCATGGGATTCATGGAGAGAAGATAGTTCCAATAACACTAGAAGAAAATGGTGTGTCAGAAAGGATGAATAGGACAATCATGGAGCGTGCAAGGAGTATGAGATTCCATGCTGGTCTGCCCTTATAGTTCTGGGAAGATGTTGTAGATATGTTGTTTACTTAATAAACAAAGGACGTTCAATCTCTTTGGATGGTATAATTCCAGAGGAGGCATGGACAGGTAAAAGGGTAAACTATTCTTTTTTGAATACTTTCGGTTGTGAAGCATTTGTCCATATTGATAAAGAAAATAGAACAAAGCTTGAGGGAAAATCCAAGAAGTGTACCTTTATTGGATACGGTGTTAATGATTTTGGCTATCTCTTATGGGATTATGAAATTCAAAAAATCATTAGGAGTAGATATGTCATATTCAATGAGAAGGTCATGTACAAAGATCAGTTGCAGGGAAAGAAATAGAAAAAAGAAAAACCATAATACATAGTGCTTGATGAGATCATTGAAAACAAAATTCCAAAGGAACCAAAAAATAAAAATGTACAACAATAGGATCAACATGTACCACAAACTCCTACAAGTGTTGCTAGAAGATCTATTGGGTTAAGTAGACCCCCTGAACGATACTCTCCTTCATTGTATTATTTATTGTTGATTGATTATGGTGAACTAGAATGTTATGAAGAGGCAATGCAGGTAGACACTAAAAAGAAGTGGGAGCAAGGAATGAAAGAGGAAATGGATTCCCTAGTAAATAACTAGACTTGGGATTTGGTTCAGTTGCCCGCAAGAAAAAGAGCATTAAAAAATAAATGGGTTTACAATTTGAAGGAAGAATATAGAGGCAAAAAGTGGTACAAGGCTAGACTTGTTGTAAATGGGTTTGCACAAAAGAAAGGTACATATTTTGATGAAATATTTTCTCTTGTTGTTAAAATGACTTCAATTAGGACTATTTTAAGTCTTGTGGAAGTATAATATTTACATCTTGAACAATGAGATGTAAAAACAACTTTTCTCCATGGGGATTTGGAGGAAGAGATTTATATGCAGTAGCCATAGGGGTATGAGGTCAAAGGGAAGGGAATGTTGGTATGCAGGTTGAAGAAGAGCTTGTATGGCCTAAAGCAAGATCCAAGGCAGTGGTATTTGGATTTTGACAGGTTTATGACAGAACAAGGTTATAGTAAATGTCATTATGATCAATGTGTTTATTTTAAAAGGCTAGAAAATGGAAGCTATATTATCTTTCTATTGTATGTAGATGACATGCTTATTGCGGGGTCTAATATGCAGGATATAAATGTGCTCAAGTAGAAATTAACAAATTCATTTGCGATGAAGGATTTGGGTGCCGAAAAGAAAATCCTTTGTATGAGAATAACAAGATACAGGAAAAATCGCAAATTGACATTGTCTGAGGGTGAGTACATCGAAAAGGTGTTGGACAAGTTTAGAATGCAGAATGAAAAACCAGTTAGTACACCTTTGGCCATCCATTTCAAATTAACTAAGGAAATGTGTCCCAATACATAAGAGAATATATAATACATGTCTAGGGTCCCTTATTCATCAATAGTTGGCAAATGTGATGGTTTGCACAAGACCAGATATTGCACATGCAGTGGGAGTTGTGAGCAGGTAAATGAACAATATAGGTAAAGAACATTGGGAGGTCGTAAAGTGGATTCTCAGGTATTTGATAGGTACTTCTACTCATGCATTATGTTTTGGAGGTTCAAACACTAATCTACAGGGATATGCTGATTCCGATATGGCAGGTGATAAAGATAGCAGGAGGATCACCATAGGGTATGTTTTTATTATAGGTGGAACAACAGTGAGTTGGATTTCGAAACTGCAAAAGGTTGTTTCACTTTCAACAACAAAAGTAGAGTATGTTGCTGCTACAGAGGCTAGTAAGGAAATGATTTGGTTACAGAGGTTTATGGGTGAATTGGGATAGAAGAAGGAGAGTAGCAGGTTGTACGGTGATAGTGAGAGTGCCATTCATCTTGAAAATAACTCAACCTTCCATTTGAAGACTAATCATATACAACTCAGGTACCATTTAACATGATCCATCTTGGAAGATGGACATTTGAAGTTGGAAAAGATACACACTAGCCAAAATCTTGTAGACATGTTAACAAAGGGAGTAACCAGGGAGAAACTGAGTTCCTGCTTATTTTCAGTTGGTATTCAAGCATGAAGGTTAAGATGAGAAATTTTTAGGTCTAAGAAGGATCATAGTCCAGGAAATACAACAACGGTGGAGTTGTTGAGATCAGTCTCCAAGTGGAAGATTGTTGGTTGTGGAGCCTGATTATTTTCCTGATTTAGAGGTCTTTGTTTTCAACCGTCCTTATACCCCATGAAGAATTTACACCCTAGAATACCGTACACCCCTCCACGCGGGGGAGTGTAGAGGGGATTTCCCCTCCTGTGGGGTCCATGGGGGATATCCTCCCAAATGGGGGGTCCAGGGGCAAGCTGGCCCCCGAAGGAAAAATTTCCTTGTAAATGTATATTGTAATTTCATAGTAAATCTGGACCATTCATTATAAGGTCGCAGATATGACAGTATAAGTTATGTTAGGGTTTTTTTTTTCCCTAGAAGAAAACCCTCTTTTACAGGGATTGGATGACTTTATAGGGTTTTTTGTGGAAGAGTTAGCCTATAGGGAGGCAACAAGAGGGTTAGGGTTTCTCTTAAGGTGTCTCAATAATAGGGTTAGGGTTTCGTTTCTACAACAAAAATTTGATTTCAACTACAACTGTGATTGAGCAAATCCTCCCAATCTATCTTCCAGCAGTTACACTGTCCAAAGATAGTGTGGGCCCATAACTTGTTAGAAAAATAGGTGTGCTTGTTTCACCATAGACAATATAGAAATATTTTCACCCAACCATAGGAACAAAGGCCACCCTCAAGCACCTTAACCTTGATAGACAGAATAATTCTGGAAGAAATCCAATAGCCAACCAAGGTAGCACACCTTTCTCCAAGGCTAGCGCACCAAGAAAGAATAACCAAAGACCAAGAAGAAAGTCCAAACCATAACTAAGAGAAATTCCAAGCCAAAACCAAAATGCCAGCTGCAGCAGCTACAACTGTAGCTGCAGTTCCTCTCCAAAATTGCACGCCACTGGAATTATGCAGTTGTGAGAGTGAATATGATAAATGAGCTCTAGAGCCCTATTACTTATAGTGCTCCAACTCACCTGACCAGACCGACTTCTCTTCCTGGAGATTAATAACTAAATATTAGTTAATCTCTTGAGTCGACTTGTCTTCTAGTGTTAATATCCAACGTTTTAGGGTTTCTCTTTCTTCTTGAAATATTCTAGTCTCATCAAGGTTACATGTAGAGGTTAGTGCCTCCCACAACTACCATAATATGAAAACCGTAGAACAATAGAATTAGGTGATTGAAACTACTCATAAAATAGTCATCCAATAGAAGAAAAATGATGGTTTAAGGGAAATGATGAGATGGGACTTTAGGGAATAACTTATGGAAAGTGAGATGTATGAGGGGAATTGGTCTTGTATGGATAAAAATCAATAAGGTTCATAACTAACAACACTTTTAAAATTTCAAGGAGAATTCTTCTGATGGAGGGAAGAAAGGGATAGTAGAAACGAGGAAGAAAACAAAACCAGCTATACTACAACAAAATTTAAAGAAAAAATCTATTCCATCAGTGTCTCAAAAGGAAGATATCGTAACAACTATGTCTATCTTATTTTTATTTATCAACAATACTTACATAATAACATCATTATGGAAAAACTGATCCAGACTTTATTTCTGATGACCATGCAAAACAAACAATAGAAAATAAAACTCAATAAACCAAAGTGATAGAAAAAACGTAAGACAAAAATATATACAACAATCATATTTACACAAAATTGAGTCAGTGATCAAGATTGTTCCACATAATGTTTCAAGTGGGAACCATTGGTACTGTGAGAAAACAATCACTCATCCATGTCCTTAAGAAGATATGAATTTGTGTTGAGGATAAAAGCGATTTTAAATGGACCTAGCCATAAATTTTGGAATTTAGAATGTCTCCCTCTCTCAGCATGGGCTGAGTCCCATAGTAAGACTTTGTCCTCAACCTTAAATTCAACATCCTTTTCTCGTTTGTTAAAATACTTCTTCACCATTTGTTTCCTCCTTTTTAGATTTTCCAAGGAAAAATTCCTTTGTTCTTCTAGGGCTAACAATGTATTTATCCTTTGTGAAACATTAGAAGAATTTAATTCTTCAGTCTATAACATCAACCGTAAGGAATAAATCTCTAGTTCAATAGGAATAATACCCTCTTGGCCGTATACTAGCCGAAAGGGAGTAAATACTGTACTTTCTTTGGTGGTTGTACAGTCTGCCCAAAGGGAATAAGTTAGAAGTGTGTGCCACTAGCGAGGTTTGTCTTCTATGATTCTCTTTATAATCTTGACCGAATTCTTATTAGTATATTCTTCTTGTCCATTTCCCCTAGGGTAATAAGCAGATGAAGTGGAATGATTGACACCTAATTTAGCTAGAAATTGGGTCAATTTTGCAGAAATGAAGGCTTGACCATTGTATGTAATGATTTCTAACGGAAGGAAAAATCTAGAAAAGATATTAGATTCTAGAAAATAAATTAATTGTTCATCTTTGCATGTCTAAGATGGACAACCTCATTCCACTTAGTAAATTAATCAATGGTTGTCAAAATAAAGATATTCCATGTAGAGGATGAAAGATTGACTGGACCAATAAGGACTAGATATTCTAGGTTTGATTCTGTTGGAATCCAATTCAATTTTTTCTATTGTCCTATAAGTTGCCTACACCTACGTCTTCTGAACTTCAAATTAACGTCACATTTTGCAAATAGACGATATTTTCATTTCATGCGACATTTGCAAATTCGTCTCCATTTAGTTTTCACGACTGTAAGCGTGAAAAATCCTCCATCGTTATTTGAACTGTCATGATCTTCTCATTGATATTCTGAAAGGCACTTACCCTTGGTTTATTATTAAGTGGTTGGAATGACCTTTTTTTGAACTATGTCCATTTGCCTACTCTCACTTTGATTGCGCAACTTGATTTTTATTTAATTGATAAGGCATTGAGCATGTAAATTTATGGGTTATATTTGATTCTATAGGGGTCATGGTTGATTTTTATTTATATAATGTGATCCTTATTATTATAAGCTCTTGGCTTGTCGATTTTATAAAATCATTGGTCACAATGTTTATAAATGTTTGATTACACATGGCGCGTTGGTTAAACATTTGGGTTTTGATTTAATGTTGAATGACAATGGTTTGAATTATGCTTTGGGTTTGATTTTATATTGAACGTTCATGGTTTCAAACAATGCAATGGCGCATTGGTATGTCATCCACTGTTTAAATCCTTGGGTTGGTCGAATATTATGGTTTGAGTGATGTTATGATTGATTGAACAACGCTGTACTTTGCCATTACTATGCTGCATGGTGGTGATAATCCCACCACCCTCGCATGCGCAAATTAATTTGCCTCCCCTTTGAGCGCTCGTAGCTGCTAGCCCAAACGAATTTGCTCCTGTGACAAAGGTTTGCCCGCGAATATGCTCAAGCAACGTTGGCACGACTCGCTGATGATAACCAAGCGGTTTATCACCTGCGAGGGCCGGTATGGTTTCATTTTCTTGTACCACCTTCGGCTACTTATGGTTTTCATGGGCTATGAGCTTAATATGCCTTATTACTTACATAGGAGTCTATTTAAAATGTCTAAAATATACAAACGGAACCAGGCCGATAACAGCCTTTTTCACTTTGGGTTAATTAAAATGCTTGTAGTTTGTCATTTGGGGTTACACCGAGACTGTTGGAATGACTTTCTTAGTCATAGTAATTTTGAGGACTCAAGCCCACCACAGATTGAAAAACCTGTGGTGAGCGAGAGCAAGTCTGTACCCCATGTGCCTTACAGTGTTCTATTACCTAAAACTCTACCCGAATCACCTATTGACCTACCCAATTATGTGACCATTGATGTCGAAAATGTTAAACCCGTGGCTAAAAGGCCTAAGGCCAAACCTACTGCAAATTCCAAAGGCAAAAAGAATGCCCGATTAATCTCTCGCAAGGCAAGAAACAAACCGAGACCTCCTGTCAACCCTGACCCTATCATGGTGAGTGAAGATTCTGACTCAGAGGTGGAACGCTACCTGGAAAGTGAGTATCCCTATTCTAAAGGTCTATGTGATAAACCCTCATACGAATTTGTCAAAAACCTAACACCTTGCTTGCGAAATGACCCTGATTACCCCAGCATTAAAACGCCTCGTGAAACCCCCGGTGACTCGTTAAAACCCCCTCCTGCTCTATCTCAGCCAACTGCTCCACCATGTGATCAGTTTGGCTCATGGTTAGAAAGGTATTACCTAGATGTGCCAATGCTACAGTCCAGAATTCATGCTCTGGAGGATCAAGTTGCAATGCTCACCAGTCAAAAGGCTAAATCGACAACCACTGATAAGAAACAGTGAACAACAGGTTCGATTTTGTTTAAGAACGTGGAGTCTGCTACAATGGTCGTGAACTCAAAGCTGGCATAGCTCGAGTAGCCTCACTGGTATGACTATCACCAGTTTATATGACAAACTCATAAGCTCTGTTTACGGTGTGGATTTGCTTTGACACATAAGCATGTGCTATATGCATAGTTTCATTTTGATTAATCGAATTTCGTTTCCTGGATTAGTTTTGATTGGATTTAGCTTTGATTCGATTAATTGTGGTATGGATTTGATTGTTTCAATTTAGCTTCAATTGAATACTTTGTTGCTTATTGAAGTTGTTAATATCTTTTCTAAACATAAGCTATTTCTGGTACTTCAATTTCGAACACAGTCAATGTTTCGATTTGAATTGGTTATATTTTGCACGATATGGTTGGCAATAATGGTTAACTGCTATATGTTCCATGTCATTTTTTACCAATTCGAATACCATTCTGTTAATGCATAACCGAATTGCGAATAGATACGAATCATAACTATTATGCCCAACCAATCGATTTGCATTGTTTGACCGTGTTATCAGTTCGATTCATATTGCAACAAATATATTGTTTAAATTTGATTTGGGAACGAAAGTGATTATGCCTAGGATTACGATATTTGACTCAGTCATGGTTCGATTTCATTGTTGATGGTTGCGATCACTATTTTTTGTCCTATCTGTTGACTGTGTAACACTCAACGATCGGAGTCTATGGCAAAAGTTTGGTTGATGTTGTTATGAATGTTTCATTTTGACTATAATCGTAACAGCCTTTCTATATTGGTATTTGATTAAAACAATATGAATCTTATGCACATTCTTACAGCCGTAACAAGTCGATTATGATTGTATCGATTATGATTGTGTTAGATTACATCGTATCTTATACGATATGATTCACTATTAATTTCGTTTGGATATGAAACAGTTTAGTTACTATTTGACCCGATTTTATGGAAACTAAAAAAACAGAGCATTCTTATCCTGTTTCGATTGCATTCCTTTCGATTTTGTTTAATTTGAATGATAAATTTACTTGAACCATTAGTGATTCGTTTTTTTAATGTTTATTAAAAGAAAATCAAATTGGATTTGATTCTTTTGAAAAGATTTCATTTGATCTCTATCTGATCTTGTATGCTATTTTAGACTAGCTACAGAATCAGATGATTCTGTAGCTAAGTCTGTAGGATCAATTTTTTATTGTTTTGTTGATGAAATGTCTTTCTAATTGGTTATTTTTGGTCTATTGCAGATCAATTCGAAATGGCAGTGGCTTTGATAAGTAGTTAGGGGATATTTCAAAGATTTCACTTGCATTTTGATTTCCTAGTTTAGTTGATTTTGGGATATTTCCCAGATTTTGTAAAACATTTTGATATTATCCACAGGGAGGTTTTACCCTATGGAGAGACTTATATATACTTATAATTTTTGTAATAATGGACATCCTCATTCGTGGGAGAACAAGGATATGGAGTTCTAATACAGACTGAAGCAGAATTTGGTGTTTTGTCACAGCTTTAGCTTCTCATTATATCAACATTTTGTTTCATGTTGTG
>JZKD02S2348423.1:181194-202532 GCA_000966675.3 Picea glauca | reverse complement strand
TAACATTGATAAAACCGGATTTGATGCTTGTTCACTTTCATCACTCACATGGGAAGAGGACATGTTGCGAGATGATTTTACACAGTTTCTTGTTGAAAAGGACAATGCATTACATATTATGGAAGTCAAATATTCTAAGTTGCATATTCGTTCTTTAATTAGCTCGAATCTTAATGTTTATGCTTTACATTTTGAAATGATCAATCTCATCGAAGGAAACATTCAAACCAATGATCTAACGAATGTCACGAATCCTCCTATGAGGAGTCTCCCATTGATATATTCATTTCATCAAAGTCATGGTTGGCATCCGCATTTTTCTGACAGGATCTTAGGATGGCTTGAATATTCATATGTGAAAAAATTTCATAATGAAGATAAAGTTGCGCTTGCTTTATTTCTACCTAAGAATCTTGGAAGTAGGCGTGACATATTTCTTTTAGATCCTCCATGTGAATAAATTAATGAGTACTTAGAGAATTGTCAGGAGGATGGGGCATTTCAGCCTCAGCTGATGGTTATTCCATTTCCTCGTCATCCTGACAAATTTTTCAAAACTACTTACACTCGCCCATGCCATTATGACCCTTATCATGACAATATTGCGCAATGGCTGGAGGATTCGTACAACAAGAATATCCAAGGAAGTGGTAAGATCATGCTTACTTTATTTCTAGATGATGATTATGAAGGTAAATGTGATATGTTTCTATCATTTGTTGATATACTACCATTCTTTTTAATAATGCTTGATCTTGTTTTCATTGCAGGATTAGAGTTACTCCGCTGGCTACATTGGAAACGTGACTTCACATAGCATCCTGATTTGTTTAGTAGTTAGGGTAGGTTTAGGAATAGGTTTTTCTTTCAGTTTGATTTCTCACTAGTTTTGTTTTTAATAAATGCTGTCATGAACGCAAGTGGGTGCACCACGAGAACCATAATACAACTGTTGTCAGGGAAGTCCCCTTGATCTCTTTCTCTTTGCTCTTAGTTCAACATTTATTTTCAAAAACACAGTATCGTCATGAAAATCTTAAATGGAAAAGTAAAGAGATAAATAAATCTGAATCAACCCTGACCCAAGGTAACATGAGTAGGACTGCTTTCCCATCATCCAGGATTTTCCTACTTTCTTTCAGTTTCCCAGGGGATTGTCGCATGAGGTTTTTAGATGCACCTTCTGTGTATATTTGTTTTTTTGTTTTAGTTGTTTGGATTTCTTTGCTTTCCAATTTTTTCTTCGCTGGTGTGTTTTGATTTCTCCCTTATGCTTACCAGTTTTTTCTTTTGGAAATACACCTACCTGCATCACTGAGCTATTCAAACAAAGATGATAGAAAATTTCTTCCCTGAAATAACTTCTAAAAGTTTGTACAAACATCAGTGATATATTGTTGAAATTGATATCTATGTTGGAAAAATTTTGTTATTTGAAAGAAGTTTACTGATTTCAATCTCTGAGAAAAGTTTGTCATGATCATCTATTATCTTTTTACGCTGTCCATTTTCCGTAAAGGAATGACTCAAAAGATGTCTCCCTGTCATAGGAATTTGTTTTTATAAATAAAAAAATTCTGGAACTAAATAAAGGACAGTGTTAATAAAATTCTGATGAGGTCTAAAAAAATATGTTAAAATATCGAGATTTTTAGCATTACCCCGCTCAGCTATATATCTATAAAAGAAAAACAAAATAAAATTATTAATAAGAGTTGTGGGAAGTGCTTGTAAACCCGTCGGGATACTGAACAGGTCTAATGGTAGCGGGTAAATGCAAGCATGGCGCCAAGACAACTTCGTCGGGGTACTGAACAGGACCGCTGGCAGCGAAGCAATGTCGGGTACATGAAAATCTGCAAAAAATATAAGAAACCTCTTTAATGTCCTTTATTCTGGTCTAGAACTTCTTGACAGGATACAGATGTCAGAGTGGGTTAAATGGCAACCCTGTCGAGGCTATGGACGCCTGCTGGAAGCAGTGGCCATGCCAACAGTATTGGAGATTTTATCTTTAATATCGTGACTTACTGATCTTAAGACTGTTATTAGTTTTCATCTTTTAAAACATCGTTGGAAAAGATGGTAAATGATGATGTTTGTACAATTTTCTGGTTGTTGTTTTTGAGTTGAAATTTTCTTTGCTGTCCTAATCTGAATTTATTTCTTTTGACAGAGATAACTGCTTCTACTAGTGTGTCGCCATTGTTGGCAGCCAATTCAATTTTTTCTATTGTCCTATAAGCTTCCTACACCTACGTCTTCTGAACTTCAAATTAACGTCACATTTTGCAAATAGACGATATTTTCATTTCATGTGACATTTGCAAATTCGTCTCCATTTAGTTTTCACGACTGTAAGTGTGAAAACTCCTCCATCGTTATTTGAATTGTCATGATATTCTCATTGATATTCTGAAAGGCACTTACCCTTGGTTTATTATTAAGTGGCTGGAATGACCTTTTTTCGAACTATGTCCATTTGCCTACTCTCACTTTGATTGCGCAACTTGATTTTTATTTAATTGATAAGGCATTGAGCATGTAAATTTATGGGTTATATTTGATTCTATAGGGGTCATGGTTGATTTTGCTTTATATAATGCGATCCTTATTATTATAAGCTCTTGGCTTGTCAATTTTATAAAATCATTGGTCACAATGTTTATAAATATTTGATTACACATGGCGCGTTGGTTAAACATTTGGGTTTTGATTTAATGTTGAATGACAATAGTTTGAACTATGCTTTGGGTTTGATTTTATATTGAACGTTCATGGTTTCAAATAATGCAATGGCGCATTGGTATGTCATCCACCGTTTAAATCCTTGGGTTGGCCGATTATTATGGTTTGAGTGATGTTATGATTGATTGAACAGCGTTGTACTTTGCCATTACTATGCTGCATGGCGGTGATAATCCCACCACCCTCGCACGCGCACATTAATTTTCCTCCCCTTTGAGCGCTTGTAGCTGCTAGCCGAAACGACTTTTCTCCTGTGACAAAGGTTTGCCCGTGAATATGCTCAAGCAACGTTGGCATGACTTGCTGATGATAACCAAGCAGTTTATCACCTGTGTGGGCCGGTATGGTTTCGTTTTCTTGTACCACCTTCGAATACTTATGGTTTTCATGGGCTATGAGATTAATATGCCTTATTACTTTCATAGGAGTCTGTTTAAAATGTCTAAAAGATACAAATGGAACCAGGCCGATAACAACCTTTTTCACTTTGGGTTAATTAAAATGCTTGTAATTTGTCATTTGGGGTTACACCGAGACTGTTGGAATGACTTTCTAATCGCAGTAATTTTGAGGACTCAAGCCCACCATAGATTGACAAACCTGTGGTGAGCGAGAGCAAGTCTGTACCCCCTGTGCCTTACAGTGCTCTGTTACCTAAACCCCTACCCGACTCACCTATTGACCTACCCAATTCTGTGACCATTGATGTCGAAAATGTTAAACCCGTGGCTAAAAGGCCTAAGGCCAAACCTACTGTGAATTCCAAAGGAAAAAAGAATACCCGATTAATCTCTCGCATGGAAAGAAACAAACCGAGACCTCCTGTCAACCCTGACCCTATCATGGTGGGTGAAGATTCTGACTCGGAGGTGGAACGCTACCTGGCAAGTGAGTATCCCTATTTTGAAGGTCTGTGTGATAAACCATCATACGACTTTGTCAAAAACCTACCACCTTGCTTGCGAAATGACCCTGATTACCCCGGCATTAAAATGCCTTGGGAAACCCCCGGTGACTCGTTAAAACCCCCTCCTGCTCTATCTCAGCCAGATGCTCCACCATGTGATTAATGTGGCTCATGGTTAGAAAGGTATTACCTTGATGTGCCAATGCTACAGTCCAGAATTCATGCTCTGGAGGATCAAGTTGCAACGCTCACCAGTCAAAAGGCTAAATCGACAGCCACTGATAAGAAACAACGAACAACAGGTTCGATTTTGTTTAAGAACGTGGAGTCTCCTACAACGGTCATGAACTCAAAGTTGGCATAGCTCGAGTAGCCTCACTGGTATGACTATCACCAGTTTATATGACAAACTCATAAGCTCTGTTTACGGTGTGGATTTGCTTTGACACATAAGCATGTGCTATATGCATAGTTTCATTTTGATTAATCGAATTTCATTTCCTGGATTAGTTTTGATTGGATTTAGCTTTCATTCGATTAATCGTGGTATGGATTTGATTGTTTCAATTTAGCTTCAATTGAATACTCTATTTCTTATTGAAGTTGTTAATATCTTTTCTAAACATAAGCTGTTTCTGGTACTTCAATTTCGAACAGAGTCAATGTTTCGATTTGAATTGGTTATATTCTGCACGATATGGTTGGCAATAATGGTCAACTTTTATATGTTCCATGTCATTTTTGACCAATTCGAATACCATTCTATTAATGCATAACCGAATTGCGAATAGATACGAATCATAACTGTTATACCCAACCAATCGATTCACATTGTTTGACCATGTTATCAGTTCGATTCATATTGCAACAAATATATTGTTTAAATTTGATTTGGGAACGAAAGTGATTATGCCCAGGATTACGATATTTGACTCAGTCACGATTCGATTTGATTGTTGATGGTTGCGATCACTATTTTTGGTCATGTCTGTTGACTATGTAACACTCAACGATCAGAGTCTATGGAAAAAGTTTGGTTGATGTTGTTATGAATGTTTCATTTTGACTATAATCGTAACAGCCTTTCTATATTGGTATTTGATTAAAACAATATGAATCTTATGCACATTGTTACAGCCGTAACAAGTCGATTATGATTGTGTTAGATTACATCGTATCTTATACGATATGATTCACTATTAATTTCTTTTGGATATGAAACCGTTTAGTTACTATTTGACCCGATTTTATGGCAACTAAAAAAACAAAGCATTCTTATCCTGTTTCGATTGCATTCCTTTCGATTTTGTTTAATTTGAATGATAAATTTACTTGAACCATTAGTGATTCATTTTTTTAATGTTTATTAAAAGAAAATCAAATTGGATTTGATTCTTTTGAAAATATTTCATTTGATCTCTATCTGATCCTGTATGCTATTTTAGACTAGCTACAAAATCAGATGATTCTGTAGCTAAGTCTGTAGGATCAATTTTTTATTGTTTTGTTGATGAAATGTCTTTATAATTGGTTATTTTTGGTCTATTGCAGATCAATTCGAAATGGAAGTGGCTTTGATGAGCAGTTAGGGGATATTTCAAAGATTTCACTTGCAAATTTTGATTTCCTAGTTTAGTTGATTTTGGGATATTTCCCAGATTTTGTAAAACATTTTGATATTATCCACAGGGAGGTTTTACCGTGTGGAGAGACTTATATATACTTATGATTTTTGTAATAATGGACATCCTCATTCATGGGAGAACAAGGATATGGAGTTCTAATACAGATTGAAGCAGAATTTGGTGTTTTGTCACAGCTTTAGCTTCTCATTATATCAACATTTTGTTTCATGTTGTGCATATCAATTTGTATTTGGTTTATGACTACTTTAGCTATCTTGATCATGTGAAAATGATATAAATTTAATCACTGTAATCCATATCTGGCTTCTTCCAATTGTATAAAAGACATAACAATTGTTAATTCAGTTTGTGAATGACAGGTTTATCTTCTTCATGAGTTGAATTATTTAATATAAGTTTTTGCATAACATGTTTGCCTTCTTGTAGAGATTTATAATCATAAGATTGATATGATTTTTTATGTCTTGTTTGTCCTGTAAACGAACTCAAAGAGCATCACAGCTTATCGTTTACGAGAAGCTTTTGGATAAACCGGTGCGAGTTTACTTCCTCCGACCAACTTCGAAGTCATCCTACGCAGGACAAATTAGGAGCACTTCCAGGTCAGTTAGTCACTTGTTTGTTTACTATTTTTATTAGTTTAGATAGAATTAGTATATTAGATTGTTTAATTTTAGTAAATATATTAGATCGTTTAATTTCAGTAGTTTTATTTCTTATTCATAAAATATAAAAATCAAAAAACATATCTTGTTGTCTTAGGGCAGAAAACACATGAGTTTTGCAGGTTTTAATTAAATCTGTAGGTTGTTTATAGTGTACATTTGTGAATAAGTAATATTGCAGCTGGTAATTAGATAGTTGATTTGAGTTATTATAATAGTAATTAGTAGATTGTATATAATAGTTAGAATAGTTATATTTAATTTTAGTTTAATTTAGTAGTTTATTTTAATTAGATTAGTGTGTTAGTTTCTTTTATCTTTAGTCAGTTTCTTTTATTACTTTTAGTTACTTTTAGTTTGTTTTATTAGTTTTATTTAGTTTTAGTTTGTTTTATTTATTTTAGTTAGATTAGTTAGTTTAGATTAGTTTTCTCTTTGGTTTTCTTAAAAGACCTTAGGGCAGCCAACAGAGCCGTTAAACTCGTCAGGGTGGTTCATTTGAAACGGCTTGGGTTATTAGACAACCCCGGACCGGTTCCACTCTCTCAATTGATGGACGGACAATTTCGCCTGTCAACAGATCCCCACTATGGTCGCCAAATAAATTTTGAGGAAAAGGTATGAAGAACCTTACTCAAACATTTTTAGATCTTACTAGGCTAGGGATCAAGGCTGATTTTATATATTATATATAATTGCGTGAAAGGAAGAAAGAAAAAATATACATAAATGTGTACATGGATAAGAGACAAGGATAAAATTAAAATCTGAACAATATCATTAAGATATGCATGTGAGACTAAAATTAGAAATAAGTTTTTTTTATTAACTTCATTATGAGATACAAAGTAGAATTCTCTTTACAAACCCCTGTGAGGGTGGGGACCAAATTCATATTTTGAAGTATCTGATGGGAACCATACAAAAAGACTCTGAAAACAAAATAAAACTGAAACTAAAGATCTGGATCAACTTTCCATAAAAATGCTATCGTTTGACTCGGCAAAATATTCTTTATCAGTCATGAAATCTAATACATAAACAAACAAGAACACACAGGCTGCCAAAGATAGATCATACACCTTTAGAAACAAGCTGCTGAAAGATATGATTCAGTTTTGAATCTTACTGCCTTCAGTAAGACCTTGTTGTCATCAAGATAGTTTAGCTTTCTAGTAAACTCAGAATGAATGAAGAAAAGAAGTATCTCACAAGTACACAGTAGACCTTATATTAGAAGTTCCCCTTATGTTCTCTCTCCCTTTGTCTCTTTTTTTGATTGAGTCTTTATTCTTTCCCAATAAGTTATGGTATTTCAACTACCTTTATTTTGTTAAGCTTAATTAACTTAACTAATTAGTTGATACATAATAATAATAATACATAAATAAGCGTCTATTTAGATGATAACTAAATAGGTGGGACCCCTTGTCACTCCGATTTTAATTTCTTTAATGATCATCAAAATATGAAATATAATACCCCAAAAATTAACTCAAATATTCGCCTTGTAACTCCCATCCTCATATTAATAGTCAAATACTTTAGTATCAAAATAAAACATGACTATATCCAAAAATAGAATCATATCCATGATATCTAAAACATTGTGTCTAAATATGTCTTTGTTGTCCAAAACAATATGTCATCATACCAATAAAATTTGTCCTCAAGAAAATAACATTAAAAAGCATTAAAAACCATATTTGTTGTGAGAGGCATTTTTCGTCTTTTCACTGCTTCCTTCTCTTGATCCCTTTTCTAATTTTTCGTGTGCAACAACCCTAAATTTTTTAAGGTTTAAGTTATTATTGAGTTTCATTTCATTTCATTAGATATCAATAGCATAGATAGGATCACTGAGAAATACACAATCACAAGAGACACATCATTTATCCTAGGAAACCCTCATGGGGGAGAAAACCCAACAAAACTTCCTTAATATAGATAGTCAATACAATGCCAAGAGATAACTCAAACAAATACAGAAAGTCCTCTCCTAAGAATGCGCCTCTCTCTCTCTTCTTTCTTCTCCAACTACAGCTCCAAACTTGTTCTTTGATGAACAAGTGAGTGTATGTCCAAATGAGGCGCTAGCCTCTTTATTTATACAATCTGGCAGGTGACTTTTCACTGGCAGGGCTGACTTCTCAATCTGGGTGGTTATAACCACCTTTAATTTATCTGGGGGACGAATTCTCATTCTGCCTATTACAATTAGGGTTTTACCAATCCACAAAAGGGGATTTGGTTATTTACAATACCCGACAGGATCAATCTGCAAAAGGGGATTGATCTAATGAATAATATATCAATAATAAATAGAATACTCTTTGCAGTTACATTATTTCAACACTCCCCCTTAACAAGAAGGGTATTCTACAACAACATCAAGTGAGAGAGAGGACAACATCATCAACAACATCAAGTGAGTGAGAGGACAACATCATCAACAACATCTTGGAACAATGACTGGCGTATCTATAAATCATCGAATTTTTTTCTCATCAGCAACATTGTCATTCACAGTGGAATGAAATCATCATCTGCATCAATATGGATTAGTATAAAAATAATACATCATCATCACATCACAAGGCTGGCACATCATCACAACATGAGGTTGGCACATCATCACAGCACGAGGCTAGGAAATCATCATAGCATGAGGCTGGCACACTACACAAAAATTAAGCTGGGATCTCAACGCAACAGTTAAGATGGAATCAAAACACAACAATTAAGTTGGCATCAACAATTAAGATGGAATATCAACACAACAATTAAGCTGGAATATCAAAACAACAATTAAGATGGAAGCACAACACTCAGCTGGCATCTCAACAAAACAATTAAGTTGGAAGCATAACACTCGGCTGGCATCTCAACACAAAAATTAAGCTGGAAGCATAGCACTAGGATGGCATCTCGACACAACAATGTATTTTGATTCTGTTGTACTGAGAGAAATGCTTGATTGCTTCCTACTCCGCCATGAGATCATGTTTGATCCCAAACTGAAACAACATCCTGAAGTGCTCTTCCTATCAGAGACACTTCCAGCCCAATCTGAATTAGTGTACCCAGTCAGTGTGAAATTATGATCTCCATCATAACTGAGACCATAATCTAATGTACCCTTAAGGTACCTCATCACATGTTGTGCAACAACTAGGTGAACATGTCTGGGTCCTACCATAAATTGACTCAAGGTGTTCATGGAAAAACATATATCTAGTTTGGTGTTCGTCAGATACATCAACGATCCAATGATCTGTCTATACAACATGGCATCAATCAATTCGGACGAAGTGTCGACCAGAAGATTCAACTTCGTTTCCATGGGTGTATTCATGGAATTTCACTCCAACATATCAAATGTCTTCAGGATTTCAGCTGCATACTTCCCTTGGTTAAGGAAGATTCTCTCTGGGCTCTTCCATACCTCAAGACCTAAGAAATAATGCATTAGGCCAAGGTTTTTCATCTCAAATTCTAAAGTGAACTTCTTCTTACATTCAGTGATGAGATTTTATTCTCCAATTAAGAATAAGTTGTCCACATACAACAACAATATCACCAACTCATCATTCATAACCTTGAAGTAGAGGTTAGAATCAATTTTACTCTTGGTAAAGCCCAAGTGTTATGAGGGAAAAAAATCTCTATGGCCAAGGGTAAACCACAACAGACAAGTATGATTGCAGAAATCAATTAAATTCCAACATATGCTATATAAACTAATGTGCAATATAAGAAAGAGGCCTACCTCGATCCAACGTTTGATGATGTTCCACCATTGAGAACTTTGACCCAAAGCTTTATACCTGCAATAAGTTCTTAATAAACGAGCAGAGTAAGTATATAGTGATGATATAAAGGGGTTAGCACATTAGATAGCATAATCCATTAATAAACATTACAAACACACCCATGGATCATAATCATGTATTTGCAAGATACCAATAGGACGGGAAAGGAGTATTTCTATTAATAATTGATCAGCATAAGTGACAACATTATAGACTTCTATGTCGGCACGGTTCAAAACCAAGAAACCAAGTTCCTTCCAATTGGGTCTCCACCACTTCAATCCTCCACCAAATTCAAGCTCATAGGAAAGAGGCAATGAGGTCCTCTTAACAATAGGGAAAGAGCTTGGGGGTTGAACACTGTGTGCAGACTTGAGGGATAGAGGGATGCAGACTCAATATGAAGTAATTTCTCTAGAGTAACTTTTCTCTCAAAGTTGAATGATTTATCCTCCTTTTCCATAGGTTGAAATTGTGCTCTTATAGCCTTCAGGATGCAACTGAAGGGATGAGTCGGAACATTTCCAGTATATGGTGTTAGAAAAATAGGATCGTGGAGCAATAAAATAAAACAAATGCAGAAACAAACCACAGAAGATACAAAATACAATAGAGACACATATTTACGTGGTTCACCCAGTGTGGGCTACGTCCACCAGAGAAATTGTCAGGTCCTTCCTTTATTATTATCCAGCATATGAAGGGATACAACCTATAGCGAACTCATTGTAACTTCATCTTCTTTCTCTCACAGTCTCCTATCTCAGAATATAATATTTGCCATCAACCATAGCCACAATACATTTCCCTCATAAAAGAGGGTTTCCTTATAGGGCAAAAAACCCTAGCATAATCTCTATCATTAGATTTGCGACCTTATAATGAACGGTCCAGGTTTACAATGAACGATCCAGATTTACAATGAGGTACCCCCCCTCTGCACTCCCCTGCATGGAAGAGTGTACATACTTCTGGGGTGTAAACACTTCATGGGGTATAAACACAGATGAAAGTAAAAGACCTCTGAATCAGGAAGATTATCAGGCTCCACAACCAACATATGGAAGGCCAAGGACCAGAGATCTCCTGTCGTGACATGGAAACCAAACCTCATTTTGTATTTTCTAGCACAAATACCGATGTACACGGGTTGTAGTGGATCAACAGGCGTATATGCATCTTGCATAGAAGATAGGGAGTGTATATGTGGAAAAATGTATATGTGGAAAAATGTATATTTTTAGCTCTGGATTCATCAAAAGGGGATGATAAGTCTGTATAGGGAAATGGAAAAAGGCCCTCTGTGAAAGATAGTAATGGTGAGGCAAATCTTGCTATAACACCAAGCTCGTTAGAAAACTGTCTATCCTTCCATACCAAGATCTAGGAGCTTTGTTCAACCCGTACAAAGCCTTCTTCAACTTGCAAACATGAGTCTTCCTGTCTTCAACTTCAAATCCTTGAGGTTGTTCTATATACACTTATTCTTCGATGACACCATTTAGGAAAGTTTTCTTTATGTCCATCTGCTATAACTTCCACTTCATCTTAGCTGCAAGGGCTATGATGGTTTTGATCAAAGTGTATCGGGCTACATGAGAGAATGTCTCTTCATAGTCAATGCCTTCCTTTTGAGAAAATCCACAAGTGACAAACCTTGCTTTATACTTCTCAATACTTCCATCAGCAACATGTTTTATTTTGAAAATTCATTTAGAAGATACCACATCCTTTCTCTTCGGTCTGGGAACTAATTCCCATACATCATTCTTTATTATGGATTGGTATTATTATGTCATGGCATCTTCCCATTCTTTCTTCTGAATGGATTCTTCAAAGAAGGTAGGATCCTTCTCTAGGAGGTCACACATCAAATCCATATAACTGGAGAATGGCTCAGGTCTCTTCACCTGTCTCATGGTTCCTTTGAGAACACCATACTTATCTCCATCTTGAATAAGCTCCCTAGCCCAAGAAGTATTTCTCTTATGAGAGATCGTCATCTGAGGAGGTTCTTGAAATTCTACTATGTCATGATCTTCTAGAATTTCCTCATCAGGGGAAGCTATGACTTCCCTCATTGGTTCTGCAACTCTGGGAACCTTTCTCACTGATTCTACAGCTCTTGGAGCTACAATTTCTTCTTCATATACTTCTTCAAGAAGGCATCTTCTAGATTTCTTGAGTGTTGTGTCTTCATCAAAGGTCACATCTTTGTTGATCTCAATATGATGTTGACCTGGTATATAAACCCTGAAGGCCTTGGAGACCTTACAGTATCCAACAAATATTCCCTTATTTCCTGAAGGGTCCAGCTTGTTTCTCTTCTCTTTCTGAATATGTACAAATACTAGGTAGCCAAATATTTTGAGATGGCTTACTTCTGGCTTCTTTCCGGAGGACATCTCTTTAGGGGTTTTGAACCCAAGTGCACTATGGGACAATCGATTTTGTACATATAATGTTGTTTTTGCTGCTTCTACCCATAATCACATTGGAAGATCTTGATCATGGATCATGGTCTTCACTGCTTCCATTAGCGTTTTGTTCTTTCTTTTTGCCACACCATTTTGTTGAGGATTGTAAGTAGTGGTGAGTTCCCTCTTAATCCTGACATGTTTGCAATAGTTTACAAACTCTTTTGAGGTGTATTCGCCTCCACTATCTGACCTGAGTATCTTGATCTTTCTTTTAGAAAGAGTCTCTATCAAGGCTTTGAATTCCTTGAATTTACTGAACACTTCATCTTTTGATTTCAACAAGTAAACCCAGGTTTTACAAGAATAATCATCAATAAAAGATACATAGTATACATACCCATTGATGGAGGATGATGGCATTGGGCCACACACATATGAGTGAATGAGTTCTAGTACTCCTTCTGCTTTGTTGTCTCTCTTTGGAAAGGGGTTCTTGATGTTCTTCCCTTGTGCACATCCATTGCACACACCTTCATGGTCAACCTTGAGTTCTGGTAGACCTGTGACTACCTTGCATATGTATGGTAATGCCTTGTAGTTGATGTGTGCTAGTATTCTATGCCAAATTTCACATGGATCCTCAATGGCATGGGTCATGATTGCTTCTGAGTGACCCTTTAGTTTATACAAGCCACCTTCTTCTTTTCCAATGACGATTGCTTCTTTCATGGTTTTTCCTTTAGCCCACATAAGATCTTCTCCATATATAAAGGCAATTCTGAAGCCTTTCTTTTCTATAGCTGATATGGAGAGTAATTTCTTTGTCAAACCTGGTACATATAGTACGTCCTTCATCTTCATTGAATTCCCCAAATTAAGCTTGTATTTTGATTCTCCCACTCCCTTGATAGGGTATTGATAATCATCTCCAAGTGTAACTTTCTGAGAAAACTTATTTTCTGAAATGCAAGAGAGACAGGGATGATTTTAGGGGCTAAATTTCGCTCATGGGCTAATTTTCCATGGTTTTTCCAAAAATGAGATTCGCTATTTTAAAAATGATTTGCCCAAATTCTATAGGATACAATTATTTTACCTTAAGAATCGCCAAAATTTTATAAAAACTATATAAAATCCTTAGAAATTTGAATATTTTTACAAAACTATCGGCAAACATTTATAGTTGGCATATGAAGGATTAGTAATATTCACCAAGGTTTCTACATTTTAAAATAAATTTCCATCCTTAAAATCATCCCCAAAGAGAGAATATCCTTTTGACCTATCATGTGCTTAGAAGCACCACTATCAATGAGCCAAGTGTCCTCTCCAGGTGTTACCGATCCTCGAGATTAAGACATAGTCTTTGATTTGTTCTCTTAACATCTTTGTGGGTGGCTCTTCGTCTTCAACTTCATGGGCATGATGTCTTTTGTTTTTCCTCTTGTATTCTTCTCGTCTAGATGGACAATGTCTTGCAATATGTCCCATCTTGTCACAATGGTAGCATTGGACAGATAAGTAATCTCTTTCCTTTCTTTGTCCTTTCTTCTGGAATCTCTTTGGTTGAGATTCTTTATAACTGAATTTTCTTTAGGGGTGAGACTCTTTATGAGTTTCTTTCTGGAAGTAAGAATTCTTTCTTCCTCCTTTAGTGTGAGTAGCTAGGGCTTGATCTTCGCTTCTTGAAAGTAAAGCTTCCTGGTTGGCTACTCTTGATTCTTCTTGAATGCATTCTTCCCATAGACTGTCAAATAACAGTTTCTCCTTTCTTGCACAAATGGTTTGGATGAATGAATCCCAAGGTCTTGAGAGACCATTAAGGGTCGTCATTATAAGTTCATCTTCATCTATATCATATTCGATCGCCTCTAGTTGTTCTTTGAATTGAGATATTCTGGAAAAATATTCTTGGATTGATTCTCCTCTCTACATCCTTGTATTCTTGAGCTGAGTTCTTAGATTCATCTTCGGGTTTATGTTCTTTCCTTCATATAGTGTGGTTAGGGAATCAAACATTTATTTCAAAGTCTTATTTGATGACACATGAGGAATCAAGTGATCTTTGATCGAATCCGCAATGATTCTTTTGGCCCTAATTATGTCCTTGTGATGTTTTTCTTTATCTGCAGCATCAACAGGTTCTGGTACTTATTCTTTGACAAATCTTGCTAGGTAATTCTCTTCAAGAATGAGACCAATCCTATACTTATAGGCATGGAATTTTTCCACACCTTCCATCTTGTCAACAAGCTTAGTGCTTCCAGACATCTTTTACCTGGAACTAGGAAAATGACCAAAAAATGAAAATGCTCAAATTAAATTTTGAACTTACTAGGAGGTGCGCTTGGCTGAGGCGGGTATCTTAGTGTGGTTAGATTTAAGAAAATCAAAATTTCACCCCTTCAAACTTGATCAATGTATTTTTTGATTGGTGCTTCTGGTTTTCTAGTACTTTTGATACTCTGGTACTTCTAGTACTCTGGTTTTCTGGTACTTTGTCAAAACTAGGGTTTCACTTTCCAGAGATCTAGCCATTGAAAATTTGCGTTGAGGATTCCAAAGTGATCCTTGAGGAAGGGCACACTTTTCTAGATGGTTTTGGGGCTGAAATACTTCTCCAACAAAAATCCCTAATTTGTATGTACGACAATAGTGACATTTTTCACTTTCTCTTGTGAAATATGCTCTCTTCAGATTAGATCTGATACCATGTTAAGGTTTAATATATTATTGAGTTTCATTTCATTTCATTATATATCAATAGCATAGATAGGATCACTGAGAAATACAAAATCACAAGAGACACATCATTTATCCTGGGAAACCCTCATGGGGGAGAAAACCCAGCAAAACTTCCTTAATATAGATAGCCAATACAATGCCAAGAGATAACTCAAACAAATACAAAAAGTCCTCTCCCAAGAATGTGCCTCTCTCTCTCTCTCTTCTTTCTTCTCCAACTGCAGCTTTGAACTTGTGATCTAATGAATAAGTGAGTGTATGTCCAAATGAGGTGCTAGCCTCTTTATTTATACAATCTGGTAGGTGACTTTTCACTGGCAAGGCCGACTTCTCAATATGGGTGGTTATAACCACCTTTAATAAATCTGGGGGCTGACTTCTCATTCTTCCTATTA
This sequence comes from Picea glauca, assembly GCA_000966675.3. Taxonomy (NCBI): domain Eukaryota; kingdom Viridiplantae; phylum Streptophyta; class Pinopsida; order Pinales; family Pinaceae; genus Picea; species Picea glauca. Next base: position 187,194 of record JZKD02S2348423.1, on the reverse strand, counting down.
CAATTAAGGTTTTACCAATCCACAAAAGAGGATTTGGTTATTTACAATACCCAACATGATCAATCCTCAAAAGGGGATTGATCTGATGAATAATATATCAATAATAAATAGAATACTCTTTGCAGTTACATTGTTTCAACAAAATTGATTGGAACATTGTGGGTGGATTTCACTTATGACATGGGAGAAACTATCTTTTAGGTGGAGATGAGAGGACATTGATTAAGAGGAATATTTGGAAGAATTGGAGGGATTAACCACTTATATTCCTTTATCTAAATCTAGATGTCAATCTTTAATATCTTTCTTTCATGAGAGGACTATATTGGTGAGGCAACACGATCAACTTGGGAATTTGGGTTGAATGGTAGTGGAGGAGGGGCTAATGGTAACGATATTGTAGGCCAACCATTATGATGTGTAGTAGGTTGATGGACGATCTCTTGCCAACCATCATTGGCAAGTGGTTCTGGCTGCATAGAAACATGAGGGGGGACACAGATACCAGAGAAATTTTGGTGTGGTTGGAAAGGAGGCCTCTCAGGTCTAGGTTGAAGAATTCCTTGTCCAACTAGATTTAAAAACCCATCTTGGAAAAGATGAATTAGTTCTTACGGATCAACGTCAAAATATATTGAAAATCGTGGCCTTCTATGGCCTCTTTGCCAATTATTTTCTCTACCTTTGTTTGCACCTTTGCCATTGTTGCCCTTGCTAAAGAAAATCATCCCGAAGCAATACTCCAATCATAATATGAAGCTTTTAACAATACATTCACTAATACTCTACCTAAATAAAATCAAGATGTTGGCTCTATCATTCACAGCAAAAGCATATGCAATCGATCCATTGACACAACCCACCAAATATCGAATTCAATAATCAATTGCAATTGAACAGGGGATGATAAGGTCATTGGGAATATGCAGGGCTTTATAATGAACGACAAATGGTATCATGGACGAGAACCAACAAATGAATAGTGTTCAAGAAAAATGCAGAGCCTTTTCTTCCAAAAATAATATCTCCATATCACAATTTCCAACTAAAATCATCATCCAATTCTCTTTAATCTTTTTCCTTTAAAAATGAAATTCGGGATAATAGAATAGGGGATGGATTATATGCTATTGGGAAGGTGGTGGGCATATAATGAATGAAAAATGAGACAATGGATGGGAATGAGACGATTACTTTTTTGTTACCAGAAATAACATTTATTAATTTTAAAATCAACATTGCCATTATTCAACAAAAATCATTTAAATATCCACAAAATAATTTGAATATCCATCATTTACCATGCCCATTTATTTCCAAAACTCCCACCAAATTTTGTTTGTGCGATACCTTTATTTTTAAACTTCAATACACAATATCCACAATATTTATTTTGTGAAGGAAACATTTCTCTTTAACATACAATATCCACGATATGGCAACATTTTCTTTAAACTTCCCAATACCAATCTCAAAGAAAATGAAAGGATTATCAAACTTGCAAGTTTCATTCTCTTTTACTTTTTAAACCATAAATATCCTTTAAACTAATAAAGCGTTTTGCATGAGATTGTCAACAAAATAATTTGACTCAGTCATAACCATAACCAGAATGCCTCAAGTCGTCATGAGAAGCTGAGAAGAAAACAATCGTAAAACCCCTCGACTATACATCACATACAATTTACATTACAACCCCAAATAAAAACTGCCAAAACAAATCAGGTTCAAAACCCCAGTGCGAACATGGTGAGCATCAAACCCACATCAACTTCAAGTCGAAATAATTCCCTCATGGGTAAACAACAATTGATCCACGGTTCTGTGGGTTTAATCAATCTTCCAATTGCGAGGTCAAGACCATAAACACAAATTCAATCCTCGGTTTGCATTTATTTTCTTTCCCGCATTATTGGATGGGAAAAACAAGGTATGGGATTAAAAAATGTGCATAGGTATCGAGGAATGGTTGCAAGAAAATAAAAAACATTTCTTTCCCACAAAAAAAAATTCTTCGCAAACTTCCCAAAGTGAACTCAAGACAATACATAGGGCTCCATCACTTTTTAAACAATGGTAAGGATAATACGAAAGAGCTACAAAACTTCAAAAGTGTGGATACGCAGTGAGGGTACAATACAATAATCACAAAAACCGACTGTTGTTTTATTTTACTGAGGAAAACCTCTAAATTAATCATACAGAATGAGCGAAACCGAACACATTCACCCACATACATTTGCCAATAACCATACCACAATAATACTACCTTTGCTACAGGCACCATACGGCCAAATAATTCAATTAGAATAGAATTCCAAATAATAATTTCAGTTAAAACACTTAAATGATAACGGCAAGAAACCTAAATCGATTGTATCTTACACGGCCAAAATGCCCACAAACAATCCACTGTGAACTTTAGAAAACAAACACGTTATGCATGCAAACTCTAAGAGCCAACAAAACGATTTTACATTGAACAGAGCTAACAATTCATGAATGAAGAGGTAAAATACCATACCTGTAAGAAAAATGGTAAAATAATTAACATAGTGCAATTATTTTCTACCAAGGCCAAGAACAATGGAGGTGTTACTAACCAGAGCAACCAAAACAAGCGCAAGGAGAATAGTGAAGGTGGTGGCTTCGAGGTAGGGTAAGAATGACGTGTAGTAAATGCACATCTCTTCCTTTATTTTCACATTAAATGCCATCAACAACAACCAAATATGGAACACACTTAGCCTCCAATACCTTATTTAAAAGATATGATATCAACCAACAAAACATATTATTTCCATATTGGAAATCAAATCAGGCCTCCCTCTTGGATTATTTCAACTATTATATGCCCATTTAATACTTAGCACCCAAAATAACATGCCCCACATTCCTTACTAGTGGAGTATTACAATTACACATAATAATCAATCATCCATATATATAACAAATATGCCATAAGTTGCATGTGGTTGGTACTTGGAGTTTGAATAATATATCAAAATCTAGGTGTAGCAAGAATAAACTAAAATGTTTATTAAAACATTTTCTTCTTTTTAAATCAAATTGCTAGCACATTCAACATCCATCAATTGCACATGGAAACAGGTTGGGATTTCTATTCTTATTCTCACACTGTGGAATATTTTTCGTAAGGTAATCATGAGCGCAATAAGAGGAGCATTTTTTATCATTATTTTTATAAAGGGGTCCCACCTATCTAGTATTATTTAAAATATATATAAGTAATAATGCATTGCAACCCATTTGCAGGCATGAATTTTATGTTGCGCTTTTGGGCGTCAACAAGATGCAAAAGGAATCTCATGTGATAAAGATGAAAAGTAGCGAACCTACCTTCACATGTTATGTATTTTTGAACCACTGACAAAGTGTTCTTCCATTCCTCCTTGATCCATGTATTCATGATTCCATTTCTCCATTCTGGGTTTTGGTGATCCTTGATGAGAAATTGATTATAGAGGTTCCTTGGGATTTCTTTCTTTTTGAACCATTTTTCACCATTGATAGGTAAATTGAGGGTTGTGGAAATGGAGTGCTCAGAAACATGGATGATCAGGTACCCAATATGAGTTTGATACCCATCAAAATTCTTTGCAAATGTCATGGAAACATATGTATGATGACCTTGAAATTCACTGCAGAATCGGTACCAATGTGCTTAGAAAAATTTCTCTTTGATTTTTGGTAGAGCTTCGAAAATATCTATCCCATTTGGTTCTAATTGAATAAGATGGCCACCTTTGTTGTGTCCCATATATGAGATTACAAACCCTAGTTTTTGCGCCATTGAGGGTTTTCTTCTTTACGAATTAGGGCTTGATCATAACCTGCAACTATCGATTATTTCTTGCATACAAGAATGTCATAACTATTACCTTCAATAAAAAAACCTAAAACAAATTCAAATTTATGAAATCACGAAGACTAAATTGCCCATACCATATCGTTTAATAATATCCTGGATGTTTTGATCAAAATCCTCAAGTAATTTTGATCCGGAAAGATCTTTTAATGACTGTGGCTGAGTTTTTAATTGCATGTGTTAATTAACCATTTGAGAAGCTTAATGAAAGAATGAGGAAATAAGAGGAATTATGACAGCCATATACATATATGCAGATATGAAATGAAGTAATAAACAACAAACCATAACAAGAGAAGTGATAACGGAGTTCGGCACAAAATTACCTACGTCTATGGGCCTTTGTCTCAGTGGGGGAGGCTTCTTTATTTCTATTCAAATCTCAAAAAATACATCGCAGCAGTGCCATTAGGCTACAAGACTAATCTGGTCATGTTCTCCCAGATCTCTAGAACCCAGCAGAATAAATGGCATGCAAAACGGATGATCGGAGCTCCCAGAAATGGCTCGCAAGCGTCTGCTCCTCTAGCTTCCTTGCATGGAAGTGGCTTTGGCTTGGCTTCCCTTCAGCATAACTCTTCTCTGACTATTCTTCATGGCCTCAAACAGGCCTGGTTTTTATAGATTTGAAGTTGGTTATCCATCCCCAACTTCCTCCCATAATTTGGCCTCCAAAAATGCCCAATATCTCCCAAAAATGGATAAAATCCATTAATTACAGGCCAATAAATTAATAAAATCACTATAATAAAGTTTAAAACTCAAATTAGGCTTAAATTGGGCGCAACCCCCAAGCTTTGTGAACCCTTGGTCATATGGTGGATGACCATGTGGCCAGGCGCTCCACCTGTTGTGCGCTAGCCCCCTGTCCGCGCTGGTTCCTGGTCATCGGGCGCTTGCATAGGATCTCAGGATAACAGTTCAAAACCACACCACTTTTTAGTGGATGGCTCCTGGTCCTGTGGGATCTGCCCGAGATCCAAGGGCTGATCTCTATCTGCGAACTCCGGGTCGTATGGGATAACCAAAGCAACTGCAGGTTGGGGCTAAGCCCCAGCCCTTTCCGCCCCTAAATAAACTTTTAATCAAACTTAAATACAATATTTTCCATATGATTATTAAGAACTAACAGTGGATCAGGTGGTTAGCCCAGTCCTACCAGTCCGTAGCTTGGAGGAGGTCAAGCGGTCTAACCCAGCGAAGAACCAATAGAGGGGTGCCACGTGGCAACCCAAGACTGGGCCACGTGGCACCTTCTCATTATCCGAACACGATGCCACTTGTCAACACAGGATTGGACCACCTATCTACCAAGGTGCCTGCCCAGTCAGCAACCATACCACCATGTCAACATGCCACTGTACCTGCCATCGTGAGTCTGTGCCACATGTCACCCTTACAGTGGTGACACATGTCACCCTCTGACTGGTCCAAATCACCTATTGTACGCCCTATCATTTGCCACATGTCATCTCCAAATGTTGCCACATCATCTGTATGGCTGTATGGCTTGTACAGTCAGCCTGCCACGTGGACTGTACGGACTATACAGTCACCCCCTTTTTTTACCTGTTTGTGTTTTCGATCAGAATGCGATATATTTCACATACGGAGTCCGTTTGACGAAGTAGATATATGGCCGAAATCAAGAAGATGCGATGGACGCAATGGAATTGGTTTCGTCTGATTCTGAGCACGTTCATTTTTTAGCCTTTTTTAGCCCTGTCAGGCTCTTGGATCCAATTCTGGATCACACCTCCCCACTAAAATACCTTTTGGTCCCCAAAAGGTTACTGACCAGTCAACAAGCTCGGGATAGGCCACCCGACTTGTCCTTTGTCTCTGAACTCTGTCTTGTGCACCTGTCTCATCAAGATCAACTGTAACACAATCATGACAAATGACAGTATATTGTTAGCCTTTGAACCCTGTTACATCTTATTGAATCCACTATCATCCATGTAGACAACATTACTAATGAAAACATCAAAAAGACTACTGCAAATGAGCTGATATACTTGAAATATTTGCACGACATGAGCTTATCTTGAAGCAACTTATGATTGATTTTCCATTCAACAATCATTTCTTGTTCTTGCTTAAGATCGATT
>JZKD02S2348423.1:133294-181144 GCA_000966675.3 Picea glauca | reverse complement strand
ATTGCCTTACGATCATATAAGTATGGACTACCTAAGACCATTCCACATTCTCTTAATGACACTACATCACATGTTACTTCATCCACATACTTAGATGAAATTGCAAATTTGATTGCGCACTGCTTTGTTATGTGCATTTGATGACAATTGCTTATCCATTTAAGTGTGTAAGGCTTATGATGTACTTGTGTTTTTAACCCCAATTGCTTAACCGATTCTTCTGAGATTAGATTAGATTGAGATCCATTGTCGATTAATGTGTCTATCTTAGTGTGTCCCATGATTACCCTTATATGAAACAAGTTGCTTCTACAATCAATGCCTTCACCAATGTTACCTGTCATACCAACCAAAGAGATCTTTGATTCATCACCTGAATCTGATCCTAAGATTGTGGGTCTTGTTGTCGCTGCCACTGTTTGCATTCCCTTATTTGCCTTGAACCAATTTGGCCTCTTCTCGGGATGCAACTGCCAACATTTGTCCTCATCGTGTCCCTCTTTCTTGCAATGCTTTCAAGAGGGCTTTCCTTCCTTCCTCATCACTGCATTTGAATTCTTTCCATGCCATTTCCTCTTGTCCTCTTTCCTTGAAGACGATGATTCCACTAACACACCTGTTTTTCCTGCTTCAATATACATATCTTGAACATAAACCTCATCAAGGTTAGTGGGTCCAAACATGAATACATTATTTCTAATATGCACAGGTAAACCTCCTATATACTTCATAAGTGTTTCTTGTGTTTGTAAAGGGATATCTAACATCAATGCCATTTTTCGAAATCCATCGGTGTATTCTTGCACTGTTTGTCCTTTTCTTAGTTTTAAATATTGCCATTCAATTAATGCTTTTTCTTTATAACCCAAAGGATAGAATTGTTTCCTAAGTGCATAAATGAAGCCTTTCCATGATGGGAATACATTACCCACTTGTTGTGTTCCATTTTGCAACTTGCTTTGCCACCATATGAGAGTTGTACCTGCAAGTCTCAAAGATGCCAACTTGATTTGTGTGGCCTCATCCTTGATCTGTTGCACACTACAGTAAACCTCCATCTGCCTGATCCAATTGTCAAGTTTCTCTACATTTACTTCACCATCATATATGGGTAACTCAAATTTAATATCAATTTTTAACAATGGCATTTCATTCTTATGCTTATAAACATTTTTCTTTGCATTAGATTTAGATCTTGAACTTGAAGAAGAAGGATAAGAAGGAGGTGATGATGGAGCTGAAGAAGGAATATGAGGATGATCCTCTTCCTCTTCACTTTTTCCCTTTGAAGATTCACCCAAAACTGGTCTCTTTCGTTCCAAGTAATCCTCGTACAAAACTTTCACCATCTTCGACATAGCAAGGAAAGTTTTCCAGAACTCTTTCTCATCCTAAGAAAGCCCTTCTTCCGATGCCATCTTATCGCTGTGAGAAGCTCTCTTTCTCAATCCAATTAATGGATTCTCTGCAACAAGCTCGCCTTCACCATGTTGTAGCTTTTCCCTGGTTAACATGCAAAACTCAAATCCAAACGTCAACTAGCTCTAATACCACTTGATCCAGAAAGATATTTTAATGACTGTGGTTGAGTTTTTAATTGCATGTGTTAATTAACCATTTGAGAATATTAATGAAAGAATGAGGAAATAAGAGGAATTATGAAATCCATATACATATATGCAGATCTGAAATGAAGTAATAAACAACAAACCATAACAAGAGAAGTGATAATGGAGTTCGGCACAAAATTGCCTACGTCTCTGGGCCTTTGTCTCAGTGGGGGAGTCTTCTTTATTTATGTTCAAAGCTCAAAAAATACATCACAACAGTGCCATTAGGCTACAAGACTGATCTGGTCATGTTCTTCCAGATCTCTAGAACCCAGCAGAAGAAATGGCACGCAAAACGGATGACCGGAGCTCCTAGAAATGGCCCGCAAGCGTCTGCTCCTCAACAGCTTCCCTGCATGAAAGTGGCTTTGGCTTAGCTTCCCTTCAGCATAAATCTTCTTTGAATGTCCTTCATGGCCTCAAATAGGCCTAGTTTTTATAGATCTGAAGTTGGTTATCCATCTCCAACTTCCTCCCAAAATATGGCCTCCAAAAATGCCCAATATCTCCCAAAAATGGATAAAATCCATTAATTGCAGGCCAATAAATTAATAAAATCACTATAATAAAGTTTAAAACTCAAATTAGGCTTAAATTGGGCGCATCCCCCAATCTTTGCGCACCCTTGGTCATATGGTGGACAGCCATGTGGCCAGGCACTCCACTTGTTGTGCGCTAGCCCCCTGTCCGGGCTGGCTCCTGGTCATCGGGTGCTTGCATAGGATCTCGGGCTAATAGTCCAAAACTGTGCCACCTTTTGGTGGATGGCTCCTGGTCCTGTGGGATCCACCTGAGATCCAAGGGCTGATATCTATCCGCCAACTCCGGGTCGTATGGGATAACCAAAGCAGCCGCAGGCTGGGGATAAGCCCCAACCCTTTCCGCCCCCAAATAAACTTTTAATCAAACTTAAATACAATATTTTCCATATGATTATTAAGAAATAACAGTGGAGTGGGTGGTTAGCCCGGTCCTGCCAGTCCATATCTTGGAGGAGGTCGGGCGGTCGAACCCAGCGAAGACCCAATATTTTGTACAAACCAACAACCAATAGAGGGGTGCCACGTGGCAGCCCAAGACTGGGCCATGTGGCACCTTCCCATTAGCTGAACATGATGCCACTTGTCAACATAGGATTGGACCACCTATCTGTCGAGGTGTTTACCCAGTCAGCAACCATATCGCCATGTCAGCATGCCACTGTACCTGTCACCGTGAGTCTGTGCCACGTGTCACCCTTATAGTGGTGATATGTGTCACCCTCTGACTGGTCCAAATCACCTGTTGTATGCCCTATCATCTACCACATTTCATCTCCAGATGTTGCCACGTCATTTGTATGGTTGTACGGCCTGTACAGTCAGCCTGCCACGTGGACTGTACGGACTATATAGTCACCCCCTTTTTTTACCTATTTGTGTTTTCGATCAGAATGCGATATCTTTCGTATACGGAGTCTGTTTGACGAAGTAAATATATGGCCGAAATCAGGAAGATGAGATGAACGCAATGGAATTGGTATTGTATGATTCTGAGCACTTTCATTTTTGAGACTTTTTGAGCCCTGTCAGGCTCCTGGATCCGATTCTGGATCAACTTTCCACTATCTATTATTATGTTGAATTCAAACATGATATTTGATAAGATAAGATATCGATCTGATCCTTGGAATAATTTTAGAAAACACCAAGTGAAACATGCGTCTGAATGATTACTTGGAAATGTGCTGCCAAAACTTACAATTTTTTGCAGCGCATTATTTGGCAACAATGTTATTGTAGCGCTACAAAAACCACACTATTTTTGCAGTGAATTCATTTTGACCTCAAAACTTAGGAAATCCTCACACATTAGGAAATTAAATCAAGCCATCTCTGATGTGACCAATTAAAACCCATGCAATCACTTCTTAACATACCTTATAAGGAACAATGAAATTAAATTAAAGAAAAGTAAACCAAACCAAAAATTGAACATAACACATGAAGTATAAAGTAGATAAAGGAAAGATTGATATGGAGAAGGCTTATGGGTGAGTAGGGTAGGTTTATGGATATAGGATCAATCATGCATGTAGGTTTAGATACTAACACAATATAAGTTGTAATTTAAACTATGGTGTCTCATTGATCACAAACTAGTTTGGCGAGGGAATATATTTGGAAAATATTTTAAAATTCCTTTGCTTATTATGTCCTTTGAAACTGTACACTTGATGTTACAGTGCCATGTTTGTTTTTAGGATGACAGTATGATTTTCAAGGAAATTTTGTTTTCCTTTTGAAATATTGAGAAGTGATCAGTAATAGGTGTCACTGACCCCAACTGAACATTTAAAGTCCTTCTAACTCAAAAAACCTCTAAAAAAGGGTTGTGTATATATTATTTCACATGAAAGTGTGATATGACAACAAACAAGAAATCATTCAACAGATTTTTGTGTGGGATTTTTTTCATAGTGGGGGGGAATAGTAGAGTCATCTCAGGAAATGTTGGAGGATCACATGCATCGGCTTCAAATCTCAAGTTAAAAAGAGAAAAGTGGGGACCGAAGAACACTGTTTATGACATTTTTTATCATGGTAAGAAAAAGAGGCAAAGCATATAAATACCAGCCACTTGTATAGGTGAAATGTTTTCATTAGGATTTAAAGGTAGCTATATGAGAGTAAATTTTTCTTATTGGAAGAAGGGTTTGGAGTTAAATCTTGTGCGAAGACTTCTAAAAACTTCAAAAATACTAAGGCTACATGATATAAAGATTACCTATTGCAAAAAACAATACAAAGAAGAGACATAAGATGATTCATTCAGGATGGGTAAATTGAACTAGAAGAAAGTCATGTTACAACCATTGAATCAAGAAATGGTAATAAATTGAAAAAATACTAATAGGATTCCATTCCATAATGAATATGTATAACATCCATAGAGTGTGGATGAGTGAAACATACAATTGTAGATGTTTGATTTTTGTTTATTTAATGATTTTTAAATGTTTCCAAACACATTATTATTATGAAAAAATGGTAAAGCAATCATGGAACCTCCAAAGTCACCTTTGATGTAATAAAATAAGAACCTTCTTAAATGATAGGGATCTGTGTAGTGTGCACAGACAAAATATAAGGGTGTAAATAGGCTTATATTAAATAATAAATATGGTTGTTCAATCATTAAGGATGGTTGGATAGATATGAGAAATCATCCCCTGTTAAGCACAATTGTGAATTTTCTTAATGGCCCTCAAAGGAAAGGAATTGCATTGGAAAATGTAGATACACAAATTTTCAATATGAGTTTCTCAGAGATTCCCTTGAGGGGGTTGGAGTCTTAAACAAAATTCAGACGATCGTAATTAAATGTAATTTAGATGGTCTCTATAAAATGTAGTTCAATTTTAAAAAGGGGTGGTCACATTGATGTATGTTAGCCCCCATTCCTAGGGATAAGTAAGGATATGATGTCTCGAGGCCCTTAGGTTGAAAAAACAGATTATCGAGAGGTAGATGAGCAAGAAAGGGCCCCTATAATAGCACGCATCACCATCCAATCGATGACAACACCATCCACCACACCCAGCTTGACCCACAGAGGAAAACATGTATTGCTTCATGAGGTAACAAGTCCAGTATCGTGGTAAGTGTCATTTTAATATTTGGAGCATTTGAGCTTGTTGCTAAGGATCCTTTCTTGATTTTGAAAACATTTTCTTGGAAATTATGCTTTTTCCCTATTTCACCTTGGTGAGTGTCATGGTTTCCTAGTAAGTGGTCACCCTCGGGGAAATGGATGCTACTGGGGGTCTCCTTAAAGGGTCATCGTACCGTTCCCACTCATACTTTCCACCTTCCATCAGTTCTTCCCCTTCATTTCCCCATATTTTAGGTTTTCGAGCTTATTGAACCAAGAAGGCAGTGTACCTCATTTCATGGGAAGAAGGGGCCATTAGGCTCGGAGGTGCCCTAACAAAAACATCATGCAATAAAATATCACACTAGAATACCACGAGCAATGAAAAGCTTCTCAAAAAAGTGAGAGACCCATAAAATAAATAACTAATTAATTAATAATACTTTCCAAGGTAGAGCGTTTGTGGGCTATGCATTTCATTTCTAGTGCCCCTTATTGCCTTCAACTTGGAAAGGAATACGAACCAAGGTAGAGAATATGTGGGCTATGCATTTACTTTTTCATGCCCCTTCTTGTCTTCAACTTGGTGACACATGCAAAATAAATGGCTAATAAAGGGCTTGGAAAAATATGCTTTAAAAAAAAAAAGAGGAAAAGGATGTGGCTAGCCCTTAACAAAGGAACCCACAAATGAGACAATACGAGCCCTTGTATTTCATGAAGTCCTATACCTATAACTCTAAACCCATCCACCTGACATTCACTACATGACCTAGAAAGGATTTCCCTTGTGAACATCCCCTACTTGAGGAATTGGTTCACCTAATAGGGCATTGTGACACCCCTCCCATATCTAAATTTGGAAAATTGTATAAGGTCTTTGAGCATTTATTTATTTTGAAAAGGGTGGATTTGATGCACATGTTCGGGTGTTTCTTTTATTATATATGGCTTACTTAGCATGATATTGTGACTTGTGGACCCTTGGAGGGCGTACTTGTTTGTCTTTGCAGGTCCTTGATAGGTGAAAGTTTGAACATGGAGGCACAAGGTTCCTTGGACCTTCATTTGGGGCATGAATCCCACAGGATGGATTATGCGCTGCCTCTCCTTGGGAAAAATTGGATGAGGGATGCTTCCTTTTGAGGAATTTGATTATCCATTGGAGGTGACTCGATAGCCTTCCCAACCCCAACGTTTGACTTTGTAGGCCATACTCTTCTATTTTGGGGCATGATGTCATCACTTTGAAGGCTAGCGTTTGTTGGTGCAAGGTATTTTGATGATGATGTGGCTTGGATTGATGGAGATAGAGACACTTGGTGGCATGATTTATGTGTTGAATTTATTTCAACCCTAGGTATGCTCTGATACCATGTTGAAATTCTTACTCTAGTACTTACGTACTTTGTTATCTATTGATTTCCTTACTATAATCAGATTAACAACTCACAAAGAAATAATACACTACTGAAATATTCAACTCAATATCATGCAGAGGAAGCATAAACAAGGAAACCAAATCAAGAACACATGAACGCCAAAATTTTTGGGTAAATACCCCTGGAAAAACCCCAGAGGGAAAACCAATGTTGAGAATGGTTTTATTATGCTAAAATCAGGGCTCCTATAATAGGGATAATGTCCCACTAAGAGAAATATAATTGCAGACTAACCTGACAAGGTATGGCATGTTGTACAACCAATTATGGCATGCCCTTCTAGGTATATTTGACTGTCTCTTTCATGACCTATGGATATCCATGTCTTTCCCTACTATGACCCGTGGATGTCCACGAATGTCTCCATTGTGACCTATGGATTTGTATAGAAAGTCCATACAAAAAAATATGTAGGGTCTGACTCTTTCCCGTGGCTTTCTTCTACCAAAACCCACTTGTGTATGCTTTGGTTATCTCTTCTCCTTGACCCGTATGATCTCTAGATGAAGGTCCTTCTTCACCTATCCAATATCTTGAAACATTGTCCATCATAATCCATTAATTTATGTGTCGACTCTCTCAACACAATTCCTATCAAGTGTAATACTTGGTCCTCTTGAATCACTGTCCTTCATGATCCAAGCACTCGAGCAAAGGTCCTTCTCTACTCTTGAGTGCGACCTTGGAGACTCCACACTAGAAAAATTTCTCCTTTTCTATATGTGTAAATGTCCAAGTGTAATCTGTGGTCCTCTTGAATCATCGTCCTTTGTGTTCCAAGCACTCGAGCAGAGGTCCTCCTCTACTCTAGAGTGTGACCTTGGAGACTCCACACTATCAAAGGTCCTCCTTTGATATCTGTGTGAATTTTCCAAGTGTAATCCTTGGTCCTCTTGAATCAACGTCATTCATGATCCAAGCACTCGAGTAGAGGTCCTTCTCTACTCTTGAGTGTGACCTTGCAGACTCCACACTAACAAAGGTCCCCCTTTCCTATCTATGTGAATTATGTCTTCCTCCTTCTCCTAGTCTTTCTTTTATAATCACGAGTCATAATCTATTACTAATCTCAAAAATGATCTATGGTTGAGATTACTTCTCACACTCACTTGAGATTTAGATTACATGCTGCATGCTAAGTACTTTTAGCATGTTTCTTAAATAACTCAATTAACTAATTACACAATTAATTAATAAAATAAATTTACTTTAATAATTCATTTAATTAAAGTAAATTCAAGAGTAGAAGGCTTTGGACGATTTCCATACATCTAGACACATAGATCTATGTGTAAATACATGTCTGATGCTACCACTAAAATCAACACTCCCTCTTAGTGAGGAAGGTATTTCTCGAAGAGTCATCGAGTACTAGTTCTGCCTCCTACTGTGGCATAATGTCACACACATCGTCCTGCATACTGGCATTCCTCCAATCCTGTTGGTTAGTTGCTCCCTGAATAAAGGAAGTATTGGAATCGATGACACTACATATCGATGCCACAAAGTTTGAAATTTTTTTCAAAGGTCTTCTCTCCCTCAATGTGCTCCTAGAAGCTTCCTTCTCCTGATCATCCATCAATTTCATCTCATACCAACTCGGTCTCTTGATAGAACTGGAAGGGGATAACTCCCTCTTCCTCTATGAAGGTTTACTCCCCACACTGGAATTCTGTGAAATTTGATCAACCTTCAGTTGTTCAACCTTTGAAGCCTCCTGCTCCTCATCCTCTGTCACTGACATCGATCAATTATCCAATATCCCCATGGATCCTCTTACAGGATGGCCCTGAAACCTGTATAACCTTCCCTCTCTAACACCAATGCTCACTATCGTGTCATGGATTTCTGTAGCCACCCCGAGCACTGTAACCATTGATAGATAGAATAATTCCAGAAGCAACACTATAACCAACATATAACCAATAGACTACATCTTTCTCCAAAGATAGCGTACTAGACAAAAAGTCCCAAAACCATAGAACAAGAACAATACTCAATTGTAGAAGTTGCAGTTACCAAGAATACCAACAAGAATGTCATCAATAATACCACCAAGAGATACTAAGAGGTAGGGTGCATATATTAGGCTAGATAACACTAGAGATAAAGATTGAGAATCACCCTAGAAGATCCACCTTCCATTCTCGCAGCTGCAGCTCCAAACTTGCACCATGATTGAGAGAGAGAGTGAAGTGTGTGAGTACAAATGAGCTCAAGCACCCTCTATTTATAGTGGTTCTTGTCACTTGTCTGGGTTGGCTTGTCCTTTTAGAAGCTAATACTTTATTATTAATTCTTTTTCTGATATGACTTGTGTTGGCACAGGAAGTCACCTCCGAGTTTCTGTAGAGGTAATCCCAATACCCATTAGGCTGTATGTCACAATGAATAGTTTTAAAGGGGGTCTAATGGATTCAAACTTGGGATTATATCGCTTTAACTCAGAAAATTGGACTGGAATGCATAGGCAAGTGAGGTCTCAATCTAACTTCAATCAGTAAGTTGTAATAAGGGTGAGTAGGGGGTAAGAACTTGAGGAAAATGAAGAAATATGTTATGGACATCTGGTCTTCTAGTAGCCTAAGGAGGAAAAACTCATAAGGCAAGATCCTCTTGGTTCAGAGTTTCAGGGGACTAAATGAAATTATCACTGAACTGAAATAAAAGGTACATCACAATTCAATGACAAAAACCCAGCTGGATCATCCATGCCCGAGTCATTCAACATTGGATGGAAAAGACGCAACAAAAACTGATTAAAACTGGTTGCATTGTTGTTATGATCAAACCTACATCACAAGAACACAACTACCCTCGACTGAATCCTTCGTGCCCATGTGTTCTAACACAGTTGTTCATAGAGATATGAAAAGAATCTGAATTACATTAAACAAGAAGTATCAAATACAGATACATAACTAGAAGAACCAAAGCTTCATTAAAACTTTATAACACGGGAGCCTAGCTCAACCATCGACTCTTACAAAATATGAGGAACACCCCTATATACTCCGAGAAAAACTATAGAAATGTGATTGAGTCTCTGCATTGAAGGCATTACATGTGCATGCTTCCAGGCAGACTGTGCATGCAGTCTCTTGTCAGAAACGAGCTCTTATCAAGAAGGTTCTGCAGCTGAGTCGACTTGCTGAAAATATTTTCTCGGGATTTCCATTTATGGTGGAAACGACGCTCAAATTCCACCAACTAACTTCAATCAATGCTTCATCGGGATCCAGGAGGCCTGATTTCGCACTGAACCTGTGGAATTTGGTAGCCTTTCCATTCTTCCATCTGTATCTAAGTCGAATGCTCGCGAGGAGGCCTGACAACAAACGTGGAGATGGTCAGGTGGACAACATGTATGGGAAGAGGAAACTGAGGATAGAGTGGGGGCCATACAAGTGGGAGATGAGGTGTAATGGGATGGAGGTGATGTGGAGCAAGGTGGCACAGGTGGTGGGAGATGAGAATGGGAGATGTGACAGGTGGGACAGTGAGTGGGGGACAGGTGTGAGGGAGCGAAAGTTATAGGGGAGTGGGGTATGTGACGGTCAGAGGAGAGAGATGGAGTGGGGGATAGTTGTCGCTGGGACAGAGTGACCACTTGTTGACTCGAGATAGGGCCTTATATGCACATGTGCATATAGGGGCTGAAAAAAGCGGTTTGATTCTTCACCACTTTTGGGCCCGATGTGTGTCTGTGGATGACACATAGTGTCTCCAGAAAACCATGGTTTCAAACCTGGCACACCCTACATTTTTTATCGTTCATGCATGTTGGGGCCCCGATATGATTGAAGACCATCGATATGGAGCTCTCAAATATCAGTCGCCCATATCTATGCGTCTTTTAGCTCGTCACGCCAAACGGTTATATCGACCCCGATGAACTAGGATAAGCGCCTTTTAGTGGGTTTTTATCCCCTTTCTTTTCCTTTTGTCACCTAGAGGCCAAAACCAAGGGAAAAATGTCCCTCCTGCAGAAACATGTGATAACATTAATCTAGTTTCCTTCTGTTGGGTTGTGGAGTCACCCATAAAACCAAAAACGAAAAAGAAAAAGAATATTTACAAAGACACGGGAGCCACTTATGGCTCAAATAAATAATTTCTTTAGAAAATGCCCATTTACAGGGCCACCAAAAACTTCATCACCCTCCAAATTATGAAACATGTAAGTGTTGTTTGGAAAAGCTTCAAAAATCTTGAAGGGACCGATCCAAAGGGATTCAAATTTTCCATGTTTTCCGCTATCATGTCTGGGTGCATCCCACTTAAGTACTAGATATCCCAGCGGGAAATCTTATTTTATGCTCTTCCTGTCAAAATATTGCCTGATCTTCTACTGACGTTCATGCGCTCTGACCATCACCTATTCTCTAGTCTATTGGACTTCTACCAGTTGATGAATTCTCATGTTCATATTATCAGGTTATGCTTGGTAGTACTGAAAGAATTTTTCCACGGGCAGGGCGAGTTGGGAAGGAAAAACTGCTTCAGTCCAATATACAAGTTGGAAAGGAGAGATACTCAGAGACATTTTGGTTTTTACTCGATCAGCCCACAAATCAAATTTGAGCTTTGAATCCCATGCTTTCTTGTTTTCCTCTAGCAGTCTTTTGATGATCTTTATCAATATTTTGTTAGAGGAATCTGCTAATACATTGCCTTGAGGGTAGTAGGGGGTAGAGTGGATCAATGAAATCCCAAAATTCTCACAAAATTTGATCAATAGATCAGACTTGAAGGATGGAGCGTTATCAGTGATGATTCTGTTCGGACAACCAAACGTTGCCATAATATCTTCAAGAAAACCAATGATCACTTTATGAGAAGCACTCCTTGTGGGAATATCTTCTATCCACTTGGTGAAATAGTCTGTTGCAGTTAAGATCCACCTATGTTGACGACTTGAAGCAAGATGAATTTCCCCAATGAAGTCTAGGCCCCATTACTGAAAGGGTCCTGAAGATACCATAGGCTTCAATGGCAGGGGCTTGAGCTGCTGCTTCCCAGAGAATTTCTGACATTTTATGCAAGCTCTAACTTTTTCACAGACATTGGTGAACAGAGTAGGCCAGAAGTACCCAACCCTGAGAATTTTATAGGCCATGGTTCTCCAGAAATGATGTCCCCCACACAGGCTGTCATGAAAATAAAACATAATCTTTTGGGCCTCTAATACAAGACCCGATCAATAAGGCAATATTTGATTTCTTTGAAATTTAAACATCTTTACTTGATCTTCCCCATTCCATATCGAGGTCACAACTCTTGCAAAAAATATATAATGTCTTAATACCAAGTGCATTATGCCAATAGAAGGTCGTCTAGAGGACTTTTATCAGACAACTCAGCCTGCTGATTTTTTGGGCGAGTGTTGATGAATTTAACCCCCAAAGTTTTAGAATTAGATTCAGCCAATAGATTGGATAAACCTTGGCCTTTAATTATTTTAGTGGGATTTATTTCCATATCAAACTCAAGGATTTTGGAAATCCACTTACTCCTTCCATCTATATCAGGTTGAATGAGAATGTCCTTCATAGCAGCTGAAGGGACATATGCAATAACCCTTGAATGAAGGGCATAGATTCTGAAAGCCTTGAGATATTTCACCAATGCATAGGCTTGTTTCTCCATGATTTCATATTTCGCCTTTGCATCTCTTAGTGCTCTACTAAAAAATGAAATAGGCTGCTCCAAACCTTCAACGTTTTTATGCAACAAAACAGTTGCCACTGTGTCAAATGAGGAAAAGGAAAAGATTAAGAAATCTTTGGAGTAATCCGGACTAATAAGCACATGTGCCTCTGTCAACGCCTTCTTTATTTGGCTGAAGGATTCTCTGGATTCAATAGTCCATTTTACTTCATTCCCCTTCCTGAGCATGGTTGTGATGTGCTTCACCAATTCAACAAAATTTGAAACAAACCTTCTTAAAAATTTGATTTTGCACAGGAAATACTGGACTTCCTTCTTGGATCTGGGAAGTGACAAGGTTTGTATGGCTTCCACCTTGTTTGAATCAATTCTGACCCCCTCAGCTGATACTATGTGTCCTAACAATTTTCCCTCCCTCATGGAAAACAATGACTTCTTGGGATTTAATGAGAGACCAAACCTTCTTCATTTCAATAAGATCCTTCTTAGATGACAGCATTGTTCTTTATCAAATTTGGAAAATATTGTAATATCATCCAGATAGATGACCACAAACTTATCCCTTTCCCCTATGAAATCTATGCCCATGGCTCACTCAAAGGTTTCTCCTACGTTCATCAATCCAAAGGGCATTTTGGCATACATGAATGTGCCCTAGGGAGTGGTGAAGGTTGTCTTTTTTCTATCTTCAGTAAATACATAGATCCGATTGTAGCTAGAAAATCCATCAATCATGGAGATCTTGGATGCACCTGTTACCCTCTGTAATATGTGTTCCATCTTTGGCAACAGGTAATTGTCCTTCTTGGAGATTCTGTTCAGGTTCCTGAAATCGACACATAGACTGATTTCTCCACTCTTTTCCTCACTAGGACGAGGTTGGCCACCCATTTAGAATATCTCAAAGGGACAATGATTTGGGCATCCAAAAGATTCTTTATCTCCCTTTCCGTAATAGGCAGAAGCATAGGATTTACTTGTCTTAATTTTTGCTTAAATGGTTTGGCCTCCTCTTTCAATGGAATCTTATGCTCAATAACGTTGATTTCATATGTTCCGAGGTCTTCATAGGTCTAGGAAAACACATTAGAAAATTATTTTAATAGCTTAGTATACTCAGCCCTCTGCTCCTTTGATAAGATGTTAGACAACTTGACAAACTTTGGATCCTCCTCTGTGCCAATATTGCACTCAGCTACATCAGCATTATCATTCAAGATTTTACCTTTACTGCCACATCATTTCTGTCAAATAACCTTTCCAGAGGGAACAATCCCTTTGGAATGTGATTGTTTGGCAGCTGAACAATATTATGATCAACAATATTGTTCATAAAAACATCAGCATGAGGATCAATGTCAGAACCAGGATCTTGATCGATGCGTAATGCATAAAACTCATCCAGAGCTTCCAAGAATATTATGATTTCAAGATCATCCTCAAACACCTTCCAATGCTTGGCATTGTTAGGTATAGAGAGCCTGTATTTTAATTATATATAATAGTTGTTCTTGGGTGGCAGAGGAACTCTGAAATTTCTTTTTGAAACAACCAAAGAGTCAGCCATGGCATTCTCTTCTCTTGGAATAAATGAAATTTTGAAAGCCAAGAAAAAATTGTCAATGAGGTCCCATACTTCATTTTTGCAACTTCTAAGCCGAGGGTGTTTGGAAAGATAAATATTTCTGATCTGATGGACAATCAACTCAACATATCCAAACACTACTATCTCTTCAATCCCCATATCTTTTGCAGCCCTCAAACCCAAAACAAGAGCTTCATATTCTGCCACATTATTGGTAGCTTCAAATTCTAAATTGTAGGATAGAGATATAATTTCTTGAACAAGTGAAACAAGGACCACCCCAACACCAACACCTTCCCTAGAAGAGGCTCCATCAAAGAACATTTTCCAAACATAGGTAATCAGAGGAGAATCTTCATAGAGATTAAGGGATTGTTTTCTAATTTCAAGAGGAGGTTCAGGGACATCATTGAGATGCAATAATATGGATCCCAAATTAGTATCAAGGGAAAATATAGGATGATTGGTGGGGTTTGCCTCATCACTAATAATATAGGCCAGTTGAGATTCTTTGTAAAGTTTTCTATGCTCCCCCCCAAACATAGGAATACTAGCATATGTGAGGTCCATCTGCAATCTTCCCCCAAGCCTTTTTATCTAACATATTGACAATAAAATGCCAAACTTTGGGGGAACATCAACCAATACAATATCCATGACCACATTTTCCATGGGTAGCTGAAACAAGGTCACAACCAGATCTTTGATGACCCCAAGACATTGCACCCTTCTTGAATAAAAAGAATACAAGTCATGGTAATCTTTGGTGACTTCCAGTCTTAGTTCCTTCATGACAGTTTTGGGCATGAGATTATGAGAGGCTCCTGAATCCAACAAACAATTATGCAGTACCTTATCATGTATGTTCAGTGATGTGTAGAAGGGAGGGGATGAATCATCTCTATCTTCTACCATGGGACCTAAGATGATTGTTGGCTTTTCGTCTTGCAAATTGATTGAGTCTATGGGATGATTCGAGGGTTCATGCAACAACATCTTAGATAGGTATCTCCTAAAGTACTTATGTTTGACCGGCTCTGAAAGGGGGATAGCAATCCTAATATTTTTAATTTCATACTCAAAGTTTAAATAGGAGGGGGCCTTGAGAATTTCTCTTACCTTTGGGATAAGACCTTTGGCTACTGGTGGGAGGTTTTGTGTTTCCTTCTCCTTTCTACTGCTTGCTACATCTTTAGCAGTATTTTCTAGTCTGGTAGGTGCTCAGGAACATCAGGATTTCCTCCTTTATTTTTGGACCTAAGGTTGCATCTATTTCGGTTGTCACTGGCCTTATCCCCCTTGCTCATCTCGTTTAATTGGTTGTCCATGAGAGACTCTTCATATGTTGATTGATTTAAGTGAGGAGGAGAGGATGTGTCTTCAAGACAATGAATTTTTGGATCGAGGTCTTCTTCCTCTCCACCCTCATCTGTAACAATGTTGTTTTGAAAAGGGGTTTGGATTTTCTGATCATCCCTATATCTGTTCCGAGGTTCTCTTTGCATAATCTGAGAAGCATTGTTATTCGACCTCCTAAAGGTGCCTCTGTTATCAACATTTTGAGGATTTTTGTATGTCTTCTTACCTTCTAATTCCAACCTTTCCATTATAGTTTAAAATTATTTTAGTAACTTAGTTACTTCATCCATTTAAGGGGGGGGGGGGAAGAGGAACTGGAGGTTGAGGCATCGAATATTCCTCTTCCTCTGTCTCTATTTGCCTTATTCCTGAGTCGGTCAACTGCCAATATGTTAGACTCTACTTCTAGGGCTACATCTTGCATATGAGCCAAGGAGGTAGCTCTTCTCTCTCTTAACAAGAGGAAGAAGTCAGGGTCAAAAGCACTAGCATATGTGATTTTTGCAAAGGCCTCTGTAGGATTTATCTTAGCAGGGATCTTATTGTACATTTTGTTGAATCTTTTGGAGAAGTCAGAGACAAACTCTCCCTATTTTCTTTTTAGGGACCTGAACTTTGTGATATAATAAATGAATTCCTTTTTATGCCCCCATTTTCTCAAGAAGGTATCATCTAAATCATCAATTCCATCAATGGATCTAGGGGTCAGGGCCCTAAACCACTTTTTGGCTTCTCCATCAAGACTGTGGAAAAAAATCCTCACCCACACATCTTCATGTAGTATGACATAGTTATCAACATAACTATAGAAAGCTGCAAGGCGCTCCTCTGCAGTAATATCTCCCTCCCCCGTGAACTTAGGCAGCTGCTTAAGGTAGACACCGACTGGGAGGGCATTAATAGATTGAGGTAAAATGAGAAGGGTGTATCTGGTAGCTACTATAAAGTGCATTCTATTTATGGGTGGATTAATTCCTGCCATTGGAGTGTGAACAAGAGGAGAACCAGGAGGGGATGGAGTTCAGACAGGGGATATTGGGGGTGTGCTTTTGGGAACAAAGGGAAACAACTGAGGATCTAGAAGAAAGGCCTCAGGGCTCGAGGGAACATAGGTTTCCTCCTTTGCAAAACCATCAACTTTAATAGGAGGAGGAGTAGTGAAATCGGGAGAGGGTAAATCAACAGGAACACTCCCAAAATTGAAACTTCTAGAATCTCCAGCAGATGGCGTAATAGGAAAGTGAGAAACAACTATTGGAGTTGTTATAGGAGAATAATGAAAATTACCAGAATCACCTGGTTCAGTAATAGAAATTCTCTCTTGAAGGGTCCTTTGTCTTCTGATAATTTTCTCTGGATCAACTTCAGGTGTCACTAAAGGCAGTTGTGGAGTAGACCTCATGTGTCTGCCCCTAGAATCCACAACTGAAACAGTGGAGTTGTCTCAATGGAGTCACCACAGTGGAGTTTCCAGGTGCAAAGTTGCAATATTTGATGTACGAAGTCTTGATGCACCCTCATAGCCAATAATCTTTGTTGTTCAATCCCAGGGAAAATCTTTAATTCATCCTTGAAAATGGTGCCATAAATGTTGGCACAAGAAGTCACCTCCGGGAAGCATGCAGACGTAATTCCTTCAATACAGATACTCGAGAACGCTTCTGGAGTTTTTCTTTGAGTATATAGGAGTCTTCCACATATTTTGTGAGTGTCGATGGTTGATCTAGGCTCCTATATTATAAAGTTTCATTGAAACTTTGGTTCTTCTGGTTATGAATCTGTATTTGAGACTTCTTGTTTAATGTAAGTCATCTTCTTTTCATATCTCTGTGAATGGATGTGTTAGAACACTCGAGCATGGAGGATCCAATCAAGGGTATTTGTGTTCTTGTGATGTAAGTTTGATCATAATGACACTGCAACCATTTTTAATCAATTTTTGTTGCGTCCTTTCCCTCCAATGTTGAATGACTCAGGCATGGATGATCTAGCCAGGTTGTTGTCATTGAATTGTGATGTATGTTTGATTTTAGTTCAGTGATAATTTCATTTAGTCCCCTGAAACTCTGAACCAAGAGGATCTTGCCTTCTGAGTTTTTCCTCCTTAGGCTACTAGAAGACCAGATGTCCATAGCATATTTCTTCATTTTCCTCAAGTTATTACCCCTACTCACCCTTATTACAACCTACTGACTGAAGTTAGATTGAGACCTCACTTGCCTGTGCATTCTAGTCCAATTTTCCGAGTTAAAGTGATATAATCCCAAGTTTGAATCCATTAGACCCCCTTTAAAACTATTCACTGTGACATACAACCTAATGGGTATTGGGATTACCTCCGCAGAAATTCGGAGGTGACTTCCTGTGCCAATAACTTGTATTCTACTATTTCTACACATCTGTTTAGGGTTTCTCTTACTTCCAGAATACTCTATTCTAGCCAAAGGTTAAACATGGAGGTTAACACCTCCCGCAACTACCATAATATCAACACTCCCTCCTAGCTAAGAATGTATTAACTGTAGTGGTCTCAAACAAATCCATCCATTTCCGATGGTATGGGCACGACTCACATACTCTTGTAGATCATTCAACAGGTAGAATCATCATAGCCACACAGGATATATCATGATCACGCAGATCAAGTCACGAGCATCATCATCACTGTCCATATAGCTGAAAATCACCTCCAACACTATTGGTTGGCACACCATCCTAGGAAAACACTTTCAACACTACCGGTAGTCTCTATGGTAATCCAGTAGTAGTACACAATTACTACAATTCCATCCAATAGATCACAACAATGTCGATCCATAGTAGTACACAACTACTATCCAGTGGTACACAACCACTCCTAGAAGTGTACATGTACTATCTAGTGACACACAATCACTACCAATGGAACACATCCACTAAAGTAGTACACGACTACTTCCTAGAGACGTACAATCTCCACTGCAATAAACTAATAGCTACACAAGCTATCACCATGAAATACAATAGTCTCCTGGCATCAAATCATATTATCGTCTGCATCATCTCACGAGGCCATACTCCATCTAAGTAATTGGGCATTATGTTGAATAAGTCATGTTCAAGACTTAGTGCACTCAACAGAGTGTCTCGCATAAGTCACTCACTCAACAGAGTGATACAAGGACCATTCTTCTAATATGGACATATGTCCTAGAAGAATATTTTTCCCAATAGATGTTGAATATCCCAAAATGGCTACAAGAACCATCCCCTCCACTGTATAATCTCTAAGTCGTACTAGCATGATGTGAATGCATCATATCTAAGCTATACTAGCATGATGTGGAGTACCGTCTAAATCATCTCTAAGTCATACTAGCATGATGTGAATTCATCATATCTAAGTTGTATTGGCATGATTTGCATGGCTTTAATGCACATCATCTCTAAGTCGTACTAGCATGGTGTTAATGCACCATCTCTAAGATGTACTCACATGATGCAAGTCATCTGAATCATCTCTAAGTTGTACTAGCATGATTCTACTACATCATATCTAAGTTGTGTTATCATGATGCGACTCAAACATATGCATCATCTCTAAGTTGTACTAGCATGATGCTAATGCATCATATCTAAGATGTACTAGCATGACGCGTCTCGGGACATATGTATCATATCTAAGTTGTACTAGCATGATGATGAAGAATCGTATCTAAGATGTACTATATATTATAAAATAAATAGATGTGTTCATTTTTCCATAGAAAATATAGCAATATTGTCTCCCAAACATAGGCACATAGGACACCCCCAAGCACCTTAACCTTGACAGACAAAATAATTCTGGAAGCAGAACAATAGCCAACTAAGGTAGTGCACCTTTCTCCAAGGTTAGCACACCAAGAAAGAATAACAAAATACCAAGCAGAAAGTCCAAACCATAACCAAGAGAAAGTCTAACCAAAAAGACAAAATCCCAGTTGATGCAGCTGCAACTACACTCCCTCTCCAAACATGCACACCACTAATATTATATAGTTGTGAGAGTAAGAGTGTCAAATGAGCTCTAGTGCCCTCTATTTATACTTCTCTATCTCACTTGACTGGGCTGACTTCTCTTTATGGAGGATAATAACTCAATATGAAATATTCTCTTGAGTCGACTTGTCTTCTAGGGTTATTATTCAACATTTTACGGATTCTCTTGCTTCCCAGAATATTCTAGTATTGTCAAAGGTCACATGTGGAGGTTAATACCTCCCACAACTACCATAATATCAACACTCCCTCCTAGCTAGGGAGGTATTAAATGAAATGGTTTTAAGCACAAACAAACCATTCAACTGGTAGCATCATCATAGCCACACAGACTATCTTATGATCACGTAGATCAACTCATGAGCAACATCATCACTATCAGTATCATCTGATAGCATCAACTGCATAATCCATCGAAGCCATACTCCATCTGAGTAATCAGGCAAAATTTTGAGTAAGTCACTCACTCCACAGAGTGATACAAGGACCATTCTTCTAATCCATACATACATCCTAGAAGAATGATTGTCCCCGCATTTGTTGAAATCCATACCATGGGCTATAGAGACCATTCCTACAGGAATGTCAGTCTCAGACTATTTTCTAATTGGGTCATATGTACCATAGATATCCATCTCTGCCTATATGCCTTAGAAAATATTGGTCTTGAACCATTTTCCTAATCGGACCACAATCCTTGCCTTAGGAAAATACCAGTCCATGATACGTCAACAAAATTTCAACCTGGACCATTATCCACAGAGAGAATGCCTGTCCACCAACAATTTGTTCTGTCTGGACCATTCTCCACCTAGAGAATGTTTGTCTACCAGCACAATGACTATCCATCTAGATGGAAATAAACTCCAACACTAGTGTTAATCTCCATGCCACTTAGATAGTAGCATGTTGATGCTATAATGCCATCCAATATAACACAATAGTCTTTATCCATAGTAGTATACAACTACTATCCAGTGGTATACAAATACTCCTAGTATCACATGACTACTAACCAGTGACAAACAGTTACTACCAGTGGATCACATCCACCACAGTAGCATACAACTATTTTCCAGATATATACAGTCTCCACAACAATCATATCATTTGATATCAAACCACATAAACAATATCATGATACAAACTGAGTTATCTTGGTCATTCTTCCACTCACATATGTGATATATGGAAGATAATCTACCCTCATAGAGTAAAACATCATCCATGGGCTATATGGACTATTCTTCTCAAGCATAGAAGAATAACTATCCCTGATTTTTGAGCCTGGACCATTCACCTAATTGGGCCATTCCTCCGGTACTAATCATAGTGCAACCTGGAGAGAATGAGTCTACCCTAGGGAATGCCTGTCCCTTATTGATGAAACTGGACCATTCACCTAACTAGGCCATTCCTCTGACACTAATCATAGTGAAACCTGGAGAGAATGAGTCTACCCTAGGGAATGATTGTCCGGACCATTTCCTATGGAAATGAATATCCTGCACCGACCTCCAAAATAAACCATTATTCAAAACTGGTCACAATTTTGAACTTCGAAAGAATGATTGCCTGACGAGGAGAACCATTCTACTTTACCACTAATCAAAGTGACTACCAAGAAGAATGAATGTCCTAGACAATTTCCCCACACTGGACACAAGGGGAATCGTTGTCTATGGTACATCAACAATCTATTAGACCATTTTCATTATGAAAATGACTATCCAATCTGGACCATTTTCTGAACTAGAAAATGACTTTCTGTTAGAAATCTCAAACCACTTTCCAGACTGGAAAGGAACTTCCCAACCTAGACCATTTTACGAACTGGAAAGGAAATTCCCAACCTGGACCATTTTCCGAACTAGAAAATGACTATCCATAAATCAATAACATATTAGTGCTCCCTCAAAACCTGATATTAATCACTTTCTTTTTCAATAAGGAAGTCGTCTCCATGAGCCCCAACTTGTCCCTAAGTATGCAAAATTTCCATCTTGGACAGAGGCTTTACCAAAATATATGTTATTTGATCATCTGTGGAGATATACTGGAGAATCACTTCTCCCTTATGGAATTTATCACAAAGAAAATAATGCTTGATCTTGATGTGCTTTGACCTGTCATGGAACACCGGGCTCTCTGAAAGATTTATACAACTTTGATCATCACAATATATCATGGTCGAATCCAACAACTAATCAGAAAGTCCAAAAACCAACTTACGGGGCCACACTGCTTCTGTACAAGCATCATAGGCTGCAATAAAATCTTCTTCTGCATTGTTGAGTGCAACAGAATTTTGTTTTCTGCTAGCCCATGACATCATGGAAAAGCTCAAAATGAAACATACCCAAGTAGCACTTCTTTTGTCAATTTCACTCCATGCCCAATCTAAATCGATAAATCCATGCAGTTGTATATCATAAATCAAACATCCCACAAAGCAAATATTCGGCTGAGTATTCTCCAAGTACATTAACGAGCCAATCAATTGTCGATACGAAGATAGGTCTACTAGATCAAAGTCTCTCAGCTTCTTCGGATCTTTCATCATCATATTTTTCCATGGATTTTCAATCCATCATCCCAGACTTTTGAAGAACCATTTCAATATACTTCCTCTGTCATAGGAAGTTTTCACCACGCTTTTGTTGTACATGAAAGTCTCTGCACCAAGTTTGCTTGATTCAATACAAGGTCTTCTTCTATCTACATACAAGGGTATCTTTCTGGTATACTTCAAAACCTTGAGGTTTCTCTACATACGCTTCTTCTTCAATTACTCTATTGAGAAGAATAATCTTTACATTCATCTGATGTAAACTCCAACCTATGGATACTACAGGAGATATAATGGCTCGGGTAGAGGTATATCTGGTTACTATAACAAGTTCTTTTCGTAGTCTTCTCCCTCCTACTGGGAGAACCCTCTATCCCTGAGTCTCTGCTTCTATCCATCAATGCTTAAGTACTTTTCATAATGTCTCACATACATTGTTCTTCATCACAACTTCCTTCCATTGTTTTTGCTTGACTGCTTCTAGTGGGTTCAAACTGGTTCAATTGGTTGTTCTGAATTTTCTTTGTTTCTTGGAATCTTCATGTTCTTCCTCATGTTTCTCTTCAATGTTGGAGTCCATGGAATCTTATATATATATTACATGCCCTTCTTTCCTGAAGGATCCAACCTTCCTCCATAGGAACATAAATGTATATGGACAACCAAGGATATTCAAGGCTTCTTTTCGAAGAAGACTTCTTCGAGAGTCAAATTGGACACGTGTTGCTTATCATGGTTGTTACTTCCAATGAAAAAAATTGATATATACTTCATAGTATTTACAGATTATTCTTCAATGGATCATATCGTTAGGGATTATCTCCCTCCTAATCCTGGCTTCATGCTTGAATGAGCAATATGCATGCTCTTCTTTTGGAATTTTGTGATCAACTCCATCCATCTAAGAGAATCCATGCTTCTATCTGTTGCATCTCTCTTTGCTTTCTACAAAGTGTCACAAGCCTGTTCTGGTTTCCTTTTGATTTTCAACTTCCTTAGAGTATGACTCCTTTGAGTCTCTTTAAGTTTGTTTCTATTTGTTCTGATTTATTCCCATCTGACAATTGTGTCATTCTTATAAACTTCTCCTATGACAACTTCCACAAGGATTTGTTGGCAGCCAATTCAATTTTTTCAATTGCCCTAAAAAGCTTCCTACACCTATGTCTCTTGAACTCCAAACTTTTGTCGCATTTTGCAAACAGACGATATTTTCATTTCAAGCAACATTTGCAAATTGATTTCGATTTAGTTTTCACGACTGAAAGCGTGAAAACTCCTCCATCATTATTTGGACTGTCATGATCTGCTTATTTGATATCCTGATTGGTACTTACCTTTGGTCTGCTATTAAATGGCTGGAATGATTTTCAAACTATGTCCATTTACTTTGATTGCGCAACTTGATTTCTTTGGTAAGGCATTGAACATATTAAGTTATGGGTTATATTCTATTTCATAAGGGTCATGGTTGATCTTGTTTTATATAATGTGATCCTTACTATCATAACTTCTTAATTTATCGATTTCATAAAGTCATTGGTTGCAATGTTTATAAACTTTGATTATGCTAAAAAAAGCATGGGTCACATATTAGTTTGATTTCATATTTGAATGGAAATATTTTACACCTGGCACGTTGGTGAAACTTTTGGATTTCATGTTGGATTGAACTATACACTTGGCGCATTAATATAACATATGGTCTTCGTTATACATTTGATTAATGGCACGTTGATATGATTATTCACCGATTTGGGTTGGCCGATTAATATGTTTTAAACGTTATGATTATGGATGGAACAGCTCTGTACTCAACCATTAATACACTGCATGGCGATGGTAATCCCACCACCTTTGCATGCATTACATTGATTCATTCCCCTTTGAGCGTTTGCAGCTGTTAAGCCCTATCGATTTTTGCTCCTGCATTTTGTATTGTTCAATTCAAACCCTACTATGCACACAATCCATGGCTCCAGTCGTAAGGGCCGAGCCCAACGGTTGCCAAGCATTGATCATGTTCGATGGCACCTACAGCGACCTGGAGAAGTTCGGATGGCTCCTGTTCATAAGAAAATTCAATGGTTATAACCCTAGCGTGGCTCAGCAATTTGCGTTAACCTTCGATGGCTGCCGAGCCAAGGTTGGGGATGTGAAACTTGAAATTAATGAGCAATTTCTTAGCTCGGCAACCAGTCTGCCTGCTACGGGACAAAAGTGGTCTAAAAATTGTAAATTGGAAGATGTCTCGTGGACATTTCTTTTCCAATCTCGAATGGTGAACTCCTGTGACAAAGGATGGCCTGCAAATATGTTAAAACAACGATGGCATGACCTGCTAATGATAATCAAGCAATTCATTACTTGTGAGGGCAAGTACGACTTCGTTTTCTTGTATCACCTTCATCTATTGATGGTTTTTATGGGTTTTGAACTCAATGTGCCTCACTACTTTCATAGAAGTCTGTTTAAGATGGCGAAGAGGTACAAGCGCAGCGAGGCCGATACTAGCCTCTTCCATTTTGGGTTGATTAAAATGATTGTGGTTTATGAATTGGGGTTACGTCGTGATAGTTGGGTTGATTTTCTCAGTCGTAATAGCTTTGAGGACTCAAGTCCACCACAGGTTGATAAACCTGTGGTGAGCGAAAGCAAGCTTACCCTCCCTCTGCCTTACAATGTTTTGCTACCCAAACCTCTACCTGATTCACCTATGAACTTGCCCATGTCTGTGACCAAACATGTCGAAATTACTAAGCCCACAGCCAAAAAGCCTAAAGCTGAATCTAATGCAAATTCTAAAGGTAAGAAAAACGCCTGGTTAATCTCTCGCATGGCGAGAAATAAACTGAAACCCTCTATTGATTCTGAGCCTATCGTGGTCAGTGAGGATTCTGACTCAGAGATTGAACGATTCCTTGCAGCTGAGTATCCCTACTCAAAATGTTTGTGTGACAAACCTCCTTACGATTTTGTCAGAAACTTACCACCTTGTTTGCGGGATGATCCCAATTTCCTTGGCATTGAAATGCCTCGTGAAACCCTCGGTGACTCGTCGAAACCCTCTCCTGCTCAACCAGTTGTTTCACCATGCGATCAGTGTGGCTTATGGTTGGAAAGATACTACCTAGATGTGCCTATGTTGCAATCCAGAATTCATGCTCTGGAAGATCAGGTGGAAAAACTCACCAGTCAGAATATGAAGATGCCATCTACTGATAAAAAGCAACGAACGACTGGTTCGATTTTGTTCAAAAATGTCGAGTCTCCTACAACGGTTGTAAACTCGAAGCTGGCATAGTCTGAATAGTCATACTGGTATGATTATCATTTGTTTATATGATAAATTCACAGCTCTGTGTACAGCGTTAATTTGAAATTGTTAATAAGCATGCATTATTGCATATAAGTTTGTTTTGATTAATCGAATTCCCGAATTAGCTTTGATTGGATTTGGTTTTGGTTTGATCAATCATAGGATATATTCGATTGCTTTAATTTAGTTTCAATTGAATACTCGGTCTAAACACAGGTTTTGTTTTGTTATTTAACTTTCAAACACAGTCAATATTTGATTCGAATCGGTGATGTTCTAGATGATATGGTTGGCAATTACAGTTAACTGTTGTGATTTTATATCTTATGAATAATTCGAATATCATCCTGTTAAGGTGTAACCAATTTGCGAATAGATGTAAGTCGTAACTGTTGTATCCAACTACTTGATTCACTTTATATGGTTTGATCGTGTTCTCATCTCGGTTCATATTGTAAGGAATATATTGTTCAAATTTAATTTATTGGACAGAAATGATCATGCCCAAAATAGCGACTTGTTTCTATTTTTAACACAGCTACGATCTGCTCTGATTGTTACTCGGTCTATGCTTATTACTCTTGTCAATGGTTACGATTACTATGTGATCCTGTCTGAAGGCTGTGTAAACACTCACATTGTAACTATCTTTTCATATTTGATTAGAACGACATGAGCTTTATGATATATTGTTACAATTGTAACAAATCTTTCTATGTTCAATGGTATCGATTATAATTATGTTGTGGAAAATCATATTTTATATGACTTGATTCACTGCTTAAATTTCGTTTGATACGAAACAAGCCTGCCAAGATTTGACCATGTTTTATGGTAACTGAAAACAGAGTATTCTTTACTCTGTTTCGATTGCATTCATTATGATATTGGTTGTTTTGAATGATAATTTCAATTGAATCATTAGTAATTCGTTTTGATGATGAAAAGAAAATTAAATTGTATTTGATTTCTTTTAAGATTTTATTTGATTGCTATCTGATTCCATATGCTATTTTAGACTAACTACAGAATCAGATGATTCTGTAGCTAAGTCTGTAGGATCATTTTTTTTGTATTTTGTCATTCAAATATCTTTCTAATTTGATATTTGTGTTCTATTGTAGGTAAATTCGAATTGCAATTGAGTTTATGAGCATTTGGAGGATATCTCAAGGATTTCACTTGCATTTTATTTGCTTAGTTTAGGTGATTTTGGGATATTTCCCAGATTATGTAAAACTGTTTGATATTATCCACAAGGAAGTTTTACCTTGTGAAGAGACCTATATATACTTATGATTTTTGTAATAATCATCATCCTCATTCGTGGGAGAACAAGGATATGGAGTTCTAATACAGACTGGAGCAGAATTGATGTTTTGTCATAGCTTTAGCTTCTCAATATATCAACATTTTGTTTCAATTTCTGTATATCACTTTGTTTATGGTTTATGACTACTTTAGCTATCTAAATCAAATGCAAATGATATAATTTTGATCACTGTTATCCATATCTTGTCTCTTCCAAATAGATAAAAGATATAACAATTGTTGATTCATTTTATGAATGATAGTTTTATCTTCATCATAAATTGAATTGTTATATATAAGTTTTCTGCATAACAGGTTTCCCTTATTGTAGGAATTTATAATCATAAGATTGTTATAATCTCTTTTATGTCTTGTTTGTCCTGTAAAACACTTCAAGGAGCAGCATAGTTGATCGTTTACGAAAAGCTTAAGGACTAAATGGTGTGAATTTCTTCCTCCAACCAGCTTAAGAAGTCACCTTACACAGGGCAGACTTGGAGCGTTTCCAGGTCAATTAGTTTGTTGTTTACTGTTTTCATTAAGTAGTTTAATATAGATAGTAGTTTAATATAGATAGTAGTTTAATTAGATTTATATTAGATTGTTTAATTTCAGTAAACATATTGGATTGTTTAATTTCAGTAATTTTTATTTCTTTTTCATAAAATATAAAAA
This sequence comes from Picea glauca, assembly GCA_000966675.3. Classification (NCBI taxonomy): domain Eukaryota; kingdom Viridiplantae; phylum Streptophyta; class Pinopsida; order Pinales; family Pinaceae; genus Picea; species Picea glauca. The sequence goes on along the minus strand of JZKD02S2348423.1, from coordinate 153,951 downwards.
TCAAAAAAGAGATTCTTGGTTGTCTTAGGGCAGAGAACTCACGAGTTTTGCAAGTTTTAATTAAATCTGTAGATTGTTTATAATGTACATTTGTGAATAAGAAGTATTGTAGTTGATAATTAGATAGTTGATTTGAGTTATTATAATAGTAATTAGTAGATTGTATATAATAGTTAGGATAGTTATATTAGTTTAGTTAGTAGTTGTTTTAATTGGATTAGTGAGTTAGTTTCTTGTACTTTTAATTAGTTCGTTTCATTAGTTTTATTTAGTGTTAGTTTGTTTAGATTACTTAGCTCAGATCAATTCTCTCTTTGGTTTTCATAGAAGACCTTAGAGCGACCAACGGAGCTGTTAAACTCATCAGGGTGGTCCATTCCAAACGGATTGGGTTATTTAGACAAGCCCGGACCGGTTCCACTCTCCCAGTTGACGGACGGTCAATTTCGCCCGTCAACAGGATTGTTCATCAAACATATTTCACAAGGGTATCTGCCCAGAACAAGAACAACAAGAGAAAACAACAAATATCTATCTAGAGGAGATGTTAGTTCAACTTGCGAATAAGTACAATACACACTTATATCAATAGTATTCATATGTAGTCAAGTATTCATTGCACCTATCAATAATAAAATATTTCAAAGATTGCTTTGACAATTTTTAATGTAACAATTATCATCCTTGATATACACAAATTTGAAGCTTAACATTTTAATCAAACTTGGAACCTGAAGCCTCAAATTCTATGGAGGGTGTGATTGTTCCTCTGAATGCACTGAATCCAATATTATAGCTTGGAAAAGGTCTCTAATACTTTTCCTACAAACACACTCACGTTTTTCTAGATGATATAACTTGGATATCATATACAAGTTGATACGTTTGAAGTCTTGTAACATCATCCAACTTGTCTTCCAATCTAAAACTAGATACCATATTGACAAGAAGAGATTAGATTCAATGATTAGAACAATCTACAAAATCTAAAATTTCAACTTTGACCACATAATTAATTTGACCAGAAGTCAACCTTTGACTTTGACCAGTCAAATTTTAACTTTGACTTTGACGAAAAAATTCAAACCTGACGTTTTTTTTAGCTGAGGGTACCAAGAGGTGTGCTAGGATAGGATGTACTAGGATCTCAAGGAATTAGGTCAAATTATTCTCCATAAGTGCCCAAACACAAGGGTTAGGGTTTGTTGCAACTACATAATCAGAAAACCTAGCTGCAACTGTAACTGGTTCCATGAGCTTAACAAATAACTTCCCAATATATCTTCCAATGGTTAGACTGTATAAAGATAGTGTGCACCCATAAAATATTATAAAATAAAGAGCCGTGCTTGTTTTTCCACAGACAATATAACAATATTGTCACCCAACCATAGGCATAAAGGCCACCCTCAAGCACGTTAACCTTGATGGATAGAATAATTTCGGAAGCAAAACAATAGCCAACCAAGGTAGCACACCTTTCTCCAAGGATAGCGCACCAATAAATAATAACCAAAGATCGAGAAGAAATTCCAAACCATAGCCAAGAGAAAGTCCAACCAAAAGCCAAAATCCCAGTTGCAGCAGCTGCAGCTGCACTCCCTCTCCAAAATTGTGCACCACTAGTCTTATGCAGTTGTGACAGTAAGAGGTTCAAATGAGATCTAACTCCCTCTATTTATACTTCTCTATCTCACTTGACTAGGATGAATTCTCTTTATGGAGGCTAATAACTAAATATTAAATATTATCTTGAGTCAACTTGTCTTCTAGAGTTATTATTCAATTTTTTAGGGTTTCTCTTTCTTCCCGAAATATTCTATTATTTTCGAAGGTTACACATGAAGGTTAAAACCTCCCACAACTACCATAATATCAACACTAGCATGATACCAATCAAGAATCTGTCAACCCGGACCATTCTCCATAGGGAGAATGTCTGTCCACCAACACACTGACTATCCATGATGCCATATATCAACACTCCCTCCCAACCGACGAAGTAATATCCTCCCTTTTAACCAATGGAAAAATATCCATGAGTCCCAACTTGTCCCTCAAGTATGCAAACTTTAATTTGGATAGAGGCTTTGTCAAAATATCATTTGTCTGCTCATCGATGGAGATATACTGGAGAATCACTTCTCCCTTTTGGAATTTATCACGAATAAAATAGTACTTGATCTCAATGTGCTTCAACCTTTCATGGAATACTAGGTTCTCTGAAAGCTTCACACAACTCTGATTATCACAATATATCATAGTCAAATACAACACCTAATCAAATAGTCCATAAACCAAATTACAGAGCCATATTGCTTCTGTACAAGAATCACAAGTTGCAATATACTCTACTTCTGCACTCTTTATGAAACATATACCAGAAGTACTCTTTCTATCATCTGCACTCTCTACCCAATATGAATCAATAAATCCATGCAGTTGTACATCATTGTTTGAGGAATATCTCAAACCATAGTTTAGTGTTCCATGAATATATCTCAAAATATGCTTTGCAGCTATCCAATTCTCATGTCGAGGTTCCACCTGGAACTGGATTAATGTGTTCACAACAAAGTAAATTTATGGTCGAGTATTAACCAAAGACATCAATGAGCCAATCGATTGTTGGTACAAGGACGAGTCTACTAGATCAGAATCAGAGTCTCTTAGCTTCCTCATATCTGTCAGCATGGGATTTTCCATAGATTTGCAATCCATCATCCCAAACTTCTGAAGGATCTTTACAACATACTTCCCTTGCCGTAGGAATATTTCACCACACTTGTTCCATACTTCTAGTCCCAAATAATAACGCATGAGACCAAGATCCTTCATATCAAATTCAGAGGCTAGCTCCTTCTTACACTGAATGATGAGAGGCTCTCCACCAAGCTCTTGGAGATTTATTGAGTCCATACAAGGCCTTCTTTAATATGCATACATGGGTTTCTCTCAGGCATACCTCAAAACCTTAAGGTGTCTCTATATATACTTTTTCCTCAATTACTCCATTGAGAAAAGTAGTTTGTATATCCATATGATGTAAAATCCAACCCATGGATGCTACAAGAGATATGATGGCTCTAATAGAGGTGTATCTGGAAACTGGAGAAATCGTCTCATCATAGTATTCTCCCTCCTGCTGGGAGAACAATTTATCCATGAATCTTGCCTTGTATTTATCGATACTTCTATCCACTGCATGATTTATCTTGTAAACCCATTTTGAAGTGACTACATAATTTCCTTTATTTCTAGGCACAATTTCCCATACATCATTTTTCATGATTAATATTCTTCCATCATAGCTTCCTTCCATTCTTTCTGCTTGAATGCTTCTTCAAAGGTGGAATATTCTCCCTCTGCATCTGCAATCTTGGGAGCTACATGATCTTCATCATGGACCTCATCTGAATGACTCTTCCTCGATATGTTCTCCTGGAACATAGATTCTGTAATCTTTTGATGACTCAATATATCCAACGAATATGCCCTTCTTTCCTGAAGGTTCCAACTTCTTTCTTTTGTCCTTGGGAACATGAGTATAGAAAGGATAGCCAAAGATTCTCAAGTGTTCAAAACTTGGCTTCTTTCTGGAGAAAGGCTTCTTCTGGAGTCATGTTCTTCAATATACGAGGAGGACTTCTATTATGAATATATATGGATTTCATAGTTGCTTCTCCCCATAAAAACACGGATAGATTTTGGTCATTCATCATCGCCTTAACATATTATTCAATGGAACGGTTCTTCCTTTCTACCACACCATTCTGTTGAGGATTACATGGGACATTAAGCTCCCTTTTAATCCCAGCTGCTTTACAAAATGAAACAATCTCCTTGGAGGTGTATTCTCCTCCATTATCATATTTTCTTATATCTAAGTAAACGATGTTCAAAAAATACTTTTGCTTTCCATGCTTCCTTTAGAGTTGGTACTTGGTGAGATCACATATCTCACCATTTGATGCAGTCATCTGCTCCATGTTTTCAACTGTTATTGTGGCTACTTCTCAGAGTTATCGCCTATGACCTTCCCGGAACAAGTACAACAAGAGAAAAAGTATTTCCAATAGCATTTTCATAAGAGCATATATATGGTGACAAGGATCATAGAATTACCAAGGTGACCTGCCCGGGAACAAGAAATATCTCCTAGAGGATAAGTTAGTTCGTTTTACAAACAAGTGCAATATGCATCAATAGTACTTATATGCAACCAAGTATACCTAACAGTAATAGAACCTTTCAAATATTGTTTTCACAACTATAGTGTTTACTTATACTATAGAAACTATCAAACTTAATATGTGTAAATTGAAACTTGACAATTTGATCAATCAAACCTGGAACGTAGAGCATCAAATAATTGTTCCTCTGAATGTATTGAATCCAAGATCACTACTTGGACAAGGTATATTGTACATTCCCTGCAAAACACACTCATGCTTTGCTGGATGATATAACATGAAAATCATATACATGTGCATACCTTTGAAATTTGCAGCATCATTCAACGTGTCTTCTAATATAAAACTAGACACCATCTTGACAAGAATAGGTTAGAAACTGAATAAAAAAGGTTCAATTATTAGAAAAAGCTAGAAATCCTGAAATTTCAACTTTGACCACAAAATCATTTTTTACCAAAAGTCAACCTTTCACTTTGACCAAAAAATAAAACTTGACGTTTTTGTTGGATGAAGACACCAGAGGGTGTGATAGGCTAAGGTGCACTAGAATATACAGAAATTAGGTCCAATGCTTCACTTGAGGTGCCCAAAGAGTTGGATTAGGGTTTGTTGCAGCTGCAAAATCATAAACTCTGGTTGCGGTTGCAGCTAGTGCTACAACGAGCTTGACAAAGAACTCTCGCTCTACCTTCCAGTGGTTAGAATGTTATGAAGGTAACATAGACACATAGACACCCCCAAGCACCGTAACCTTTGAGAGATAGAATAATTCTGGAAGCAACACTAGAACCAACATATAACCAAGAGAGCACATATTTCTCCAAAGATAACACACCAGATGTTGGAACATGTATAATTTTGATTTTTTTTTAACTTTATATTTCTACCCTCTTACATTGTTAATGACGTTTTTGATTGGCTAAAGTTAACAATTTGAATAATTACAGGGATTTTCCAGGTAACAAATTCCATCAAACTTTTTTAATCTCTCTGTAAACAGATCTATACAAGCTCTTCAAATTTCAAAATTATTTTACCATTTACAATTAACAATTTTTTTCAGTGAAGAGCCTATAGACCTCTCTTCATTACAGGATAGATAATATTATTTCCTTAAGGGTTATGGCGCCATGAAAGGTTGCAAGAAAAATTGATGGATCAGGTTTGAGAATCTAGTGGAACGATAAATCAGTTCGAAATATGGATAAACTAAGAAAGGGACCAAATATAGCAGGGAAGGGGATAAATAGATAGAAAAGGGAGCACAAACTCTCTGGAGTGCTAAGTCTCTAAAGTACAGGATCTCTTGTTGCGTGTCCTTTTGATTTGGATCGCTAAGATTTACTTCGGAACTCCGGGCTTCGGGAATTCGAGATGCTTAACATCACAAACCATCTAGAGTGCTAAGTCTCTGAAGTGAGAGATCTAGCATCGCGTGTCCTTTTGATTTGGACGGCTGATATTTACTTTGGAACTCCAGGATTTGGGCGTTCTGAGATGCACAATAGTACAAATTCCCGAAGTGCTAAGTCCCTGAAGTGAGAGATCTGGCATCGCATGTCCTTTTGATTTGGACGGCTAAGATTTACTTCGGAACTCTGAGCTTTCGAGTGTTTCTAGGTGAAAATTTCCGAAGTGGTTATCCCTGAAGTGGAGGATCTCCTGCCGTGTGTCCTCTTGATTTCAACAACGAAGATTTACTTCAGAATTTTGAGCTTCGGGGGTTCTCGCTTCACACATCCAACTTTCTTCTGAAGTGGTTATCCCCGAAGTGGAGGATCTCCTACCGTGTGTCCTCTTGATTTCAACAATGGATATTTACTTCAAAACTCTAGGATTCGCGCGTTCCGAGGTGAAAATCTCCGAAGTACAGGATCTCTTGCCACATTTCCACTCCGATCAACGGTCCAAATGAGTTTTGGGTCTTTGGGAGTTCTTTACTCAGCACTACTTGCCTCCCCCCTAGAGTTCGAAATAGTTGAATACGAGGATCGTCTAACACATGTCCCCTGCTTAGATCGACAGACAGGAATTCCACGAAATTCGCTCTATCTTCTCTACATATGACCAAGATTTGTGACCTCGACTTAACTTTGGACGCTTATATCACTTTGTTAACATGGATAGTCAGATTTTAATGGATCATGGATATCAGTGGCTGAGAGTGATTGCGGGGGGATAAGTTGCGTGGGGTTTAATTTCGAAGGGAGGTCCCGCAATTTAAACCACAATTTTCTCTCGGGGGTACATGGCATCACCAGGTGCATTGCGGGATGAAAAGAGGGTTACTTCAAACCACCCCCTCGTGCCGCCACAAAATAGATAAATGTAAAGGGATGTTGGAGCAACACCTTTCATCCACGTCATGTACGTCGTTCACCCTCCATCATGTCACACCTTCCACATCAGTTACCATGTTTACCTCACCACCTACACTTTTCCCCATGTCAATCTATTCGTGAGCAATTACTCTTTATCGTAATTGTTACCCATCACATAATGAGTCAACACTGAGCTACCTGTCACATTATCACTACCCCCATAATTTCAGCTGATATTGATTTTCCAGTAAACGCATCCGAAGAACAGATAGCAATGGAATCAGATGACGAGGATAGTAAACAAATGATTATGGAGGCCTTGATATACATGTGTACCCGGTTCTAAGAACAAAGGAAAATGAATGCATCTGTGAGCAAATGAAGATACAAATGAAACACCAACACTCAATGATATTTGCATGCTATTATCTAATTCAAATTGTATTCCACGTTTAGTGAGATGTTGTGGGTAGTCCAACGGATTTTCAGTTGAGACAAATTTTGTATAAATAGATAGATTTTAGATTTATACCAGGAGGCTTCAAGCCCAATATGGAGGCTACTTCTTGCTGGATGTAATATACAAAACTCTTCTTTTTTAGTATTAATACAAGTGAAGACAAAGATTCTAATTTTCGTTCAGTTTGAGTTGTGTGTTTCTCCTGTATTTCTGTATTTCTGTATCTCTGAATTTCCTTATGTAATTCCTTGATAAGTGATTGATTGCAACTTAGTACCAAAACTACTGTAATCACATTATATCATCAATTCATTAGGTAAACAATTTTTCCTCTGTCTTTACTATAAGTAAAGCAAGACCTGCAAGCTGCATGAATTACTGCATTTTGTATCATGTTCAAGGGTGCGCTCTCTACTTTTCTTCCACTACAAACAAGGTGAGACTCTTCTGCAATTGATTCCTTTCTTTGTTTAACAATTTTGTAAGTTTCCCTTACACCATTTGATATTAAAATTGTGACTCAGACAATGAAATACAACCTATGTACTTTCCTATTATTAATTTCATTTAAGGATCACTTCTTATATAACTAAAGGTAGAAAAATCACTCTTTAAAAACATTCTCTTTAAACATTATTGATGCATGAAATTATTCTTTGAGCCTTTACTTTAATCTTAGGAACAACATCTTTTTGGCGCCATTGCCGGGGACAGAGAAACGAAGTTATTTTTCCCTGGGAGAACGAAAAAGTAAAAATTTAATCTTTGATGGTGAACAAAGATTGAATACGTGAAAAGGTTCATTTTTCACCTCGCGACTCCTTGGTTTGAAGACTCCACATGATTCACTGGCGACTCCATTGGTTTCAAAATGTCAAGTTCTTTCATTGCTCAGATTGCTGCAAGGTTTTCTCCTTTGGTCTTTACAAATGTTTTTGGTTTTCCAAACGTTGTTCCTGATATTAAAGAATGGGGAGATCATCTTCCTAGTTTTAGAGAGGATAAATATACTCCCTTCCAACATTTCATCATTAAAAGAATTCCATGCAACTTTTCATAAATATTGCAAAAGAATGTATTCATCATAGTTCCTTTTTTAAGATTGTTTCAATGTAGATTTCGTAGAACAAGATTGTAAAGATAATCAGTTTGTTGATGAAAAATAAGAACATGATAAAAATTGTGGTCAACTATATGAAGAAGACTTTGAAGTAAATCAAGAAGAGGTTTCTTGCAGCAGTAAAAATGAAGAAATCCTTATAGATGCTCCATTCCTTCAACTTGATCAAAGACGGGATAATGAATCTTCTACTGATCTAGATCCTTGTGAAAGCCAATGGATTATTGAAGACCATAAACAATCACCTCTTGGAAAAGATGATTTTGGTAATGATACTGGCAATGGAAACGATACTCTAACTACATTTGTAATTGTACCAAATGTTCATAGTAATTATTGGCATGGTCAAACTATTGTTCTAAATTCTTATTTGATCAAGCTACTATTATTCAGTCACCATTACTAGATCATCAAGAGATGGAAGTTTTTGAAAGTCAAAGTTCAAATTTTTTATATATCCATCCTATTTACGATGAGTATCTAGACGATGAAGAAGAGCATATTTATTTCCCAACATGCATGGAAACATACAATAGTTCTCCTTTGTTTGTTAACTATGATGAATGCAATTTTGAAGTTGATGAGAAACACATTATTTCTCTTTCTTCAGAGAGTTCACTTCAAGAGGAAAATTATCAGTTGCACTATAAAAGCAATCAGCCTGTGTATGACAATGATGAAGAAGATTCTTGGACATGCAATGTAGGAGATAAGGAGGGGCTACTAGAGTTGTTGATCTCTCCTTACTATTTAGAAACTGGTGAGCAACAGACTAGTAAGCCTCAATATGACATTCTTGAGCCAGGAAAAGAAAAGATCAGTAGTGAAGAAAGTGTGCAAATGTTTTTCATGTGGCTAGGCCAGCAGGAAGAGGTATTACTTGATTCTGAAAATTCTTTATCTTTCCATGATCCAGTGGCTGTTTGGTTGGAGTGTTTCCTTCAAGAGGTCCAAAATGTTGCAGCGTTTTGCATGCAACCAAACTTCATCAGTAAGCACAAGCTACTTATTCATTCTTTGCTACAAAAAAAATATTATCTTTTAATTCCTTCATCCAGCATAAAACAAGGTATGTTAAGAAATCTACTATTTGCATGTCTCCATTGGAAATTCCATATTACTTGATCAATGGAATTTCTCCCGATTAGTGTAGGGCCAATGTATATAAATAAGTTGTCCAAATCAACATTTCATTTCATCATTCTAGTTCAATGTTTTATTTCAGTTCAGTAGTTCGGTTCTCAGTCTGACATCCAGTATGGTTTAGTTTTTAGGCATTATGACTCCATAGCCCAATGACGGGGTTCATAGTTTAACATGCTTAATTGCAAGTCACAGAAGGATGAAAGCGTGTGGTCTACTATTCTTGGTGTTTTGCAGAGTAGATCTTGTTGAACAGGAGATGAGGCTCAAGAAAAACTCGACACTCGCCTTTTCGTCTTTTTGATTTCTCTAAAAGCAGGTGATAAATAAATAATATTCCCTGTTTAAAATTCAAAAGAAAAATAAGGTATGAGTCCCTACTCCTCTTATAGTCCCAATAAAATTGAAATATTCTTTTTGAAAGGAATGTGAAGGGAGTTTTTCTCATGATGACATAGTAACCTGATCAAAGATCAGAAAAGTATAAATATTACAGATTAATTCTAAATCATTCTCTGAATAAAATGAAAATGAAATAAAAAAAAATCAAATAAAAGAAGAACGAAAATAAGGATAAAAAGGGCTTGAAAAGAAGTTCGAAAATAAATAAACAAACATGTGTCGGAATGAGATTATTTTGTGTCTGGCCCTCTAAGTCATTGTTCTGTTTTATTTTTCTTGTCCCTGAGATTTTATTCTCTTCTGGTTTTCGCTACCTTTCCTAGATCTTCATAGAAAGAAAGAATTACACCTTGACTCCGAAAACTGAAAAACATATCTATGAAACAAGATTAGGCGAAAATCTTTATGTTCCTTTGATTTTAACTAAAAGAAAAGTATATCCAGGCTAATCATGATAAATTTAACTATTCTATCGGATTTTAAACTGACTAATTCGCTCAAGGTTGGTCCCTAAAAAATAGAATCCCTTTAAAATATTCCCTAAATGCGAAGGTGTATTGAAAATTGGAAGAAAATTAGTCTCGGAGTATACTTAAAAATTTATGTCAGACCTCCCTTTTAAAAATTTTAATTAGATATCATCCCTTATATGATACATACAAATTGATTGCCCCCACTTCAAAATATCAAAATATAAGGTAGATGGTGAAAGGAAATTCACAATTTGATTGCCCCAATCTAGTCCAAGACAAATGGTTAAAGGAAATTCGAAATTCTATTGCCCCTAGTTTGTCCAAAAAGAGATGATGAAAGGAAATTCATGTAAGGATTTCCCTCATCTCAGCAAAATGAAAAAGTGCTAATTGAAGTGGTGAATTGAAATTCAATGGGAGAGGTAGATAACTTCACCGGGGTACTGAATAGGCTCGCTGGAAGTGAAGCAATATCTATGATATCTGTATGGTTGCCATATATATCATCTACAAAACATACTCTGACATCTAATTCTCTTTCCGGTAATATTTACATTCTGAACCAACGAGGGATTCCCTAAATAAATTTTTACATCTACTAAACCTTGATGCGAACAAAGTTGGTCAAGGTATGATATTTCGGTTAAAGTCATTTTGATTATCTTGAACAGATCCAAACTCAGTTGCAGGAAAGGGAAATTTTAAATAGCCTAAATTGAGATCGATAATTGGGGATGTTTTGAAGGTTTTCTAAGATTTGGTTGAAGTTCAATTTTTCTCTATATGATTAATCCCTGAAAGTGTTTCCCATAAATAAAATAATGACTCCATTTGCCCAATAAAGGCACTTGGTCTATTGTTCTTTTGTGCCTCACAGGGAGCCACAATCCCCAGATGGAGCCTATGTTGGAACACGTATAATTTTGAGGTTTTTTGAACTTTAGATTTATGCACTCTTAAATTGCTAATGACATTTGTGATTGGCTAAGGTTAAAAATTTGAATAATTACTTTTATTTTCTAGGTAACAAATTCCATCAAAAAATTTTAATCTCTCTGTAAACAGATCTATACAAGCTCTTCGAATTTCAAAATTATTTTACCATTTACAATTAACAGTTTTGTTCAGTGAAGAGCTTACAGACCTCTCTTCATTACAGGAAGGCTAATATTATTTCGTTAAAGGTTATGATGCCACAAAAGGTTGCAAGAAAACTTGATGGATCAGGTTTCAAAATCTAGTGGAACGATAAATCAGTTCGGAAGATGGATAAACTAAGAAAGCGACCAAATATAGTAGGGAAGGTAAATAGACAGAAAAGGGACCACAAATTCTCCAAAGTGCTAAGTCTTTGAAGTACAGGATATCTTGTCATGTGTCCTTTTTATTTGGATGGCTAAGATTTACTTCATAAATCTGGGCTTTGGGCTTTCAAGATGCTTAACATCACAAACCTTCTAGAGTGCTAAGTCTCTGAAGTGAGAGATTTGGCGCCACATGTATTTTTGATTTGGAGGGATGAGATTTACTTTGGAACTTCAGGCTTCGGGCATTCCGAGATGCACAACAATTCAAATTCCTGAAGTGTTAATTCCCCAAAGTGAGAGATCTGGCATCATGTGTCCTTTTGATTTGGATGGTTGAGATTTACTTCGAAACTCCGGGCTTTCAGGCGTTTCGAGGTGAAAATTTTTGAAGTGGTTATCCCAGAAGTCGAGGATCTCCTACCGCGTGTCCTCTTGATTTCAACGACGAAGATTTACTTCATAATTTTGGGCTTCGGGAGTTCTCTCTTTGCACATCTAGCTTTCTTCCAAAGTGGTTATCCCAGAAGTGGAGGATCTCCTATTGTGTTTCCTCTTGATTTCAACGATGAAGATTTACCTCGGAACTCCGGGCTTTGGGTGTTCCGAGGTGAAAATCTCTGAAGTGATAAGTCTCTGAAGTACAGATCTCTTGCCACATGTCCACTTTGATCAACGGTCCAAATGGGCTTTGGGTCTTCGGGATTTATTTACTTATCACTGCTTTCCTCCCTCGAAGAGTACGAAATAGATGAATATGAGGATTGTCTGACACGTGTCCCCCACTCAGATCAAAGGACATAAATTGCACGAAATTCTCTCTATCTTCTCTACATATGACCAAGAGTTGTGACCTCGGCCTAACTTTGGGTGCTTATATCACTTTGTGAATATCGACAGTCAGATTTTAATGGATCGTGGAGATCATTGGCTGAGAGCGATTACGGGGAAAAAGTTGAGCGGGGTTTAATCTCGAAGGGTAGTCCTGCAATTTAAACCACAGTTTTTTCTCGGGGGTACGTGGCATCACTAGGTGCATTGTGGGATGAAAAGAGGGTTACATTAAACTACCCCAGCTGCCCCTGCAAAATAGAGAAACATAAAGGGATGTTGGAGCAACACTTGTCATCCACTTCATGTACCTCATTCACCCTCCATATTGTCACACCTTCCACATTAGTTACCCCATTTACCTCACCACCTACACTTGTCCCCACGTCAATCTATTCGTGATCAGTTACTCTTTCTTGTAACTGTTATCCATCACGTAACGAGCCAACACTGAGCTACCTGTCACAGTATCACTCCCCCCATAATTTCAACTGATATTCTTTTTTCAGTAAATGCATCTGAAGAACAGATAGCAATGGAATCAGATGATGAGGACAGTAAACAAATGATTATGACGACCTTGATAGACATGTGTACCTAGTTTGAATGACAAAGGAAAATGAACGCATCTGTGAGAAAATGAAAAGACAAATCAAATGCAAACACTCAACAATATTTGCATGCTATTATCTCATTCGGATTGTATTCCATGTTTAGTGAGATGTTGTGGGTAGTCCAATGGATTTTTAGTTGAGACAAATTTTGTATAAATAGATAGATTTTAGATTTATACCAGGAGGCTTCGAGCCCAATATGGAGGCTGCTTCTTGCCAGATGTAATACAGAAAACTCTATTTTTTTAGTATTAATACAAGTGCAAACAAAGATTCTAATTTTCGTTCTGTTTGAGTTGTGTGTTTCTCCTGTATTTCCATATCTCGTAATTTCCTTATGTAATTCCTTAATAAATGATTGATTACAATTTAGTATCACAACTACTGTAATCACATTATATCAATAATTCATTAGGTAAGCATTTTTTCCTCTGTATTTACTATAAGTAAAGCAAGACCTGCAATCTGCGTGAATTAATGCATTTCATATCCTGATCAAGGGTGCACTCTCTACTTTTCTTCCACTACAAACGAGGTGAGACTCTTCTGCAATTGATGCCTTGCTTTGTTTAAAAATTTTGTCAGTTTCCCTCACACCATTTGATATTACAATTGTGACTCAGACAACGAAATACAACCTCTGTATTGTCATATTATTAACTTCATTTAAGGATCACTTCTTATATAACTAAAGGTAGAAAAAACACTCTTTAAAAAAATTATCTTTAAACATTCTTGATGCCTGACATTACTCTTTGAGCCTTTAGTTTAATCTCAGGAACAATGCCAGACATAAAGTCCCAAAACCACAGAACAAGAAAAATACTCAACTACAGCAGTTGCAGTTGCAGTTACTAAGAATACGACCAAGAATATCATAATACCACCAAGAATGTCATCAATAATACCACCAAGAGATACTAAGAGGTAGGGTGCATAGCGTAAGATAGATAGCACTAGAGAGAAAGATTGAGAATCACCCTAGAAGATCCACCTTCCATTCTTGCAGCTGCAGCTCCAAACTTGTGGCATGCTTGAGAGAGAGAGTGAAGTGTGTGAGTACAAATGAGCTAAAGAACCCTCTATTTATAGTGGTTCTTGCACTTTTCTGGGTTGACTTTTCCTTTTAGATGCTAATACTTTATTTATTTATTTTTTACTAAGACGACTTCTCTATTAGGGTTTCTACACCTCTGTTTAGGGTTTCTCTTGCTTCCAAAATATTCTATTCTAGCCAAAGGTTACATATGGAGGTTAATACATCTCGCAACTACCATAATATCAACACTTTATCCCTATAAACATATGAGTACTTTCCCTCTTTGAAAAGTAACTGCAAAACCCATGTCCTCCAAAACTGAAACTGAGAGCAAGTTGTTCTTCTGTTCTGGTACATGAAGCACATATTGAGACTCTAACGGAGATCCTAGCTCAATTTAGAACATGATAGTTCCCTTTCCCTTCATTGCATACTTGTAATTATCACCAAGCTCCACATGGATCCCTGCGTCCTCTGCCAGACTGTTGAATAGCTCTCGTGCTTATAGATCTAGTTGATTTTATTAAAATAAAAATCTTTGGCTCCCTTCCCGAGATAATGGTTCTCTTGAGGAAATACAAATCAAAAAATATCAAAGCCCTACAAACCTCAAGATCAGTCCTTCGATCTTGTTGGTTGACTGTTATCTCCCTCAATTCCCCTTTGCTTTTTTTCTTGAACCTTTCCCTACACACTTGGATGAAAGTCCTTCTCTCCCCAATTCAATGAGATCTCCTATCTCACTCTATGTGTATTTTATGTACATTGAGACAAAACCAATACCTGCAAATGAGCACCTCTGCTACTATTTCACAACCTTGTAACTGCAACTGATCTACTTCCAAGATCTGTCCATGATACCATATATGTCTAATGTGCCTCCTTCTCCTTTGGACCGATTAGATCTCTAGGTGAAATTACTTCTTCACCCTGTGCTAAGATGTATGTGAGAAAAAGTCCTTCTTTTCTCTATCTATGAGTTCTCATGTGGCTTATATATCTAGATGTAATTCCTTATCCACCTATCTTATATATCCTTTTTGATTGCATAACCTATTTCCATTTCTCAAAAAATGACCCTACTGAAACTGCTTCTATACTGTCATGTACCCATAAATAAATCCTTTATTTTTTTCTGCAAGTTTAAAGATATGCTAAGATCTCTTACAAATTTAACTGATCTGCTACAAAATGTAGTGGATCTGTGCTTATTCCTTCAAGCACCCACCACGACACTCCTGATCTCATAGATATGATCCTATAACCATATATCTGAACTTGATCTCTCCCTTTATCACTCAAATCTCCTAGATCTTCCAATACCATGTGCACTTTGTTTCCTCCCAGAGAAACCTTTCTCTGATACCATGTTGAATTTATTTCAACCTTAGGTATGCTCTGATACCATGTTGAAATTATTACTCCAATACCTAGGTACTTTGTTATCTAGTGATTTCCTTAATGAAATCAAATTAGTAGATCACAAAACAATAATACACTATTGAAATATTCAACTCAATATCATGCAGCAGAATCATAAACAAGGAAACCAAATCAAGCACACATGAACACCAAAAGTTTTGGGCAAATACCCCTGGAAAATCCCTGGAGGGAAAATCAGTGTTCATAATGATTTTATTATGCTAAAATCAGGGTTCCCATAATAGGGATAATGGCCCACTGTGAGAAATACAATTGCAGACTAACCTGGAAAGGTTTGACATGTTGTACAACCAATTCTAGCATGCTTTTCTAGGTATCCACAACTGTCTCTTCAGTGACCCACGAATATCCGCAACTTTCCCCACTGTGACCCATGGATGTCTGTGACTATCTCCACCATGACTCGCATATTTGTACGGAAATTCCTTACGACAAAATCTGTACGATCTAACTCTTTCATGTGGCTTTCTTCTGCTGAAACCCACCTGCATATGCCTTGGTTGTCTCTTCTCCTTGACCTACATGATCTCTAGATGAAGGTCCTTATTCACCTATCCAAGATCTTGAACCACTATCCTTCGTGATCTAATTATTTGTGTGTCTACTCTCTCAACACAACTCATGTCAAGTGTAATCCTTGGTCCTCTTGAATCACTGTCCTGCGTGATCCAAGCACTCGAGTAGAGGTATTTCTCTACTCTTGAGTGTGAACTTGCAAACTCCACACTAGAAAAGGTCCTCCTTTTCTATCTATGTAAATGTCCAAGTGTAATCCTTGGTCCTCTTGAATCAATGTCCTTCGTGATCCAAGAACTTGAGCAGAGGTCCTTCTCTACTCTCGAGTGTGACCTTGGAGACTCCACACTAGCAAAGGTCTTCCTTTGCTATCTATGTGAATTTTCCAAGTGTAATACTTGGTCCTCTTGAATCATTGTCCTTCATGATCCAAGCACTCAAGAAGAGGTCCTTCTCTACTCATGAGTGTGACCTTGGAGACTCCACACTAGAAAAGGTCCTCCTTTTCTATCTGTGTGAATTGTGTCTTCCTCCTTCTCCTAGCCTTGCTTTTATAATCACGGGTTATAATCTATTCCTAATCTCCAAAGTGATCTACGATTGAGATTACTTCTCACACTCACTTGAGATTTAGATTCATGCTGCATGCTAAGTAATTTTAGAATGTTTCTTAAATAACTCAATTAACTAATTACATAATTAATTGATAAAAAAGATTTACTTTAATAATTCCTTTAATTAAAGTAAATTCAAGAGTAGAAGGCTTTGGACGATTTCCACACGTCTAGATATATAGAACTGTGTGGAAATACATGTCTGATGCTACCACTAACATCAACATTATATATTTTGGAGGCCCCACGTCCTTCATCAAAGGCTCAACGTCTCTCCTAGAGGCCTTGCGTCACCCTTTAGGGCATGATGTCACCCCTAAAGTGGATTTATTTTATCCAATATTTGAATTTCAAGTTGTAAATGGAAAAATTGAGGAGGTCGGCCTCCCTAATTTGATGTTGACATTTTGAATGTGGACAAAATGGTTTTAGGTGACCTCATATAAATAGAGGTCACCCCTTTGTCATTTTAATCATAACTCACTTGAGAACTACATATTATTTGGATGAAATTTTCTCCCTACTTGGGAAATTCACACTATTTGTCTCTTGAATGTCTTGTGGATGCTATTACTTATCTACTGGAGGAATAATCTAGGCACTATCTCTTGGATTCTGTGTTCTTTATCTTGTGATGGAATATTCTTTCTAATGAAGGGTTTATCTTGTTATCTCTTGGACTAGGTAAGGAATTTATGCTTTGTGTTGTTTCTTTCTTGGTTAAAAGGTTAGTTTGTTAAACCCTTGGAGGAGTATAAGGGCATACACCCTCCACCAAGATCTTTCATTGTTTTCATTTAATAAGCTATTTCGCAAAGGTTTCTAGGAGGAGTAAAATTGCTTACACCCTCCTAGATTTACCTTGCTAGTTTAATTTGGTCTATGAAGTAAAAAGGATTACACCCCTATAGAAGTAACACAATTATCTCTTAAACATGATACTCCATTAACCCAATTGATAAAGACACTAATCTACTTGCATTGGAGATATCAAATCGTTGCATTGGTATGCATGAATTTTTTAGGTATTGCAATTGTTCAAGTTGGAATTGATTCTATATGCTATAATATTTCTTGTGCCATAGGGGAGTCTTCATTAGCCTAGTAATTATCTTTTTTTTTTTAAATTAATGCTACAGCCATTAGGGTTGCAACAAACTCATCTTCTTTCAATATTTTTTCACTAATCTACCGTTGACATTCACTTGTAAACCTTGATTATTGATCTATTGGTTGTTAGCTAATTGTTGGATGGTTTACTTCCTTATTTATGTGGCTAGATATTGCTGTTGTAGCAAGTGTTTGCTACAACCACTTGGATGTTATAATAACTTGCTGATAACACTCGATAATCAACCCTTAAATCCACCAAAGTATTTCTCTAATCATTGGAAGTTTGATTAGTTATTTCTAACTTTAATTATGATATCTTGTACTAGATTTTGGATGGTTAAATTTGTAGCCATTGTTATCATTTATTGATGATGATGATGATGATGATGATGATGATGATCATTTATTGTGACAACAAGGTTTCTTTCTTGACCCTCCTTGGTTTAAGACTTGTATATCTATCATTTGTCTTGTTATGGGCAGGGCTAACACTATTTTGTAGGTACTCTATACTTGGAAACCATTCTCCATCTACAATAATCACTCTCAATCCTTAATCCTCCCCTACTCTTGATTCATAGGGGTGTTCGTCTATCATTCTTACACTTTCCATATTAATCCCCTTAGGGTCAATGAGATTCCCCCCTTGTGGTGATTTCACCATCACTAAAGAAATGGGAGTGTCTATCTAAGGTGACAATGGGTAGGTAATCCCATAATTGTCACACTTCAGTGGTTTGGGTTGGGCTTTTCCCAAGCTACAGATTGTGTGATAACAATGGTCAGGGGAGAAGCCCCCGAAGGAAAATTTTCCTTGTAAATGTATATTGTAATTTCATAATAAATCTAGATTGTTCATTATAAGGTCACAAATCTAACAGTAGAAGTTATGTTAGGCTTTTTTTTCCCTAGAAGGAAACCCTATTCTATAAGGAAAATTTATTGCGGCTATGTATCATTGCGAATATTATATTCTTTGTAAGGAGAATGTGAGAGAAAGAAGAGTAAGTTACAATAGGTGTGTTGTAGGTTGTATCCTTTCATTTGCTGGATAATAATAAAGGAAGGACCTGGAAATTTCTCTGGTGGATGTATCCTGTTATCACTGAAATTTCATCCGCACATGGTGACAAGAACTCTGCATCGTCAAAACAGGAATGAAGCTATTCATGGCACTGAATCACATTCACAACATTGTAAAAGGGTAAAAAACTATACAAAGTAACCAAAAAATTGAAGGGCGCTTTACAGAATCTGGGTGCGCGCGCATATGCGCGGGACAACAACATACCATGCGCGCATACGCGCATGATGCGTGGATGTGGGCGCAAAAACCCGCGCACCTGCTAAATGACGCATTTATTGAAATTGGTCGGCCTCCCAACCACTAATGGATCAGCTCCCAAGCCGATTTGACATCAAATCTGAGCTGAATCTGCATGGTAGGCTGGTCAAAGACCTAATTGAGCCCTAAAGAGCCCCTTTTCACACCTCAAAGGAGTTACATAATCACCCCATGCCATGCTATAAAAAGCCATGAAGAACCATCATTTTCTCAAGGAATTTCATGTAATGTTATGCTGCTTAGATTGTTTTAAGACTCACTCCTTGGCAATAACACATTAGCACCATTTCATTGAGCTATCCACCCCTCTCTTGAGTGGATATGCTTTGAGTTCTTTCACCATCATTCTCATTTTCTCATTGTAAGGAGAGCAAGTTTGTGAGGGCCTCAAGAGCCTTCCTTTGGAGGAAGAAGGAACTACAGTTCCCTTTCTTCATTGTGCTTTGGATTTCATCAATTGATCAGCCTAAAAACATTGGTGATATTGGTCCATTGTGTTTGTTATTTCTTTTTCCATATGCCCATAGTTTTAGTTTTTTTTAGTTTAATTCTTGTTTGTAGTTTTGTTGTTCTTTTCCTAACCCTTTCCTCTACAGCTGTCTTGCCTAGCAAGACCCAACTGGGCATGTAAGCACCCTTTATTTGCTCACCAAGTGAATAATTGGGTGCAAACAGATTGGCGACCGTACTGGGGAGAAGGTATCAATTCCTCCCTCATTTGGGCTTATTTTGCTTTCCTTTTGATTTCATTAACTTTCAGGTTCACAAACCGGCCTCTGCTGACCTGCTAACCAGTCAATTCACAAGAGAATTGGGAGAAATCCATCCGGATTTTTCCTCTCGGTCGTTTGTCAGAGGCATGCGGTTATTCCACCCCACAGACGCGCATTGTGCACGCATTCGCCTGTTCAACACCTTCCTTCTGTGCGCATGCGCTTTCTATTTCAATTCCGATAGAGCCCATGCACTCTGTGCGCCTGTGTATGCACTAGGTGGCGCACATTTGATCTAAATTTCACATTGTAAGGTCTTGGATGTGGGGAAAATCATTTTCCTTCTTAAGAATGATGATATGCATGCTCTAAACACTGCACCACTTAGGCCCCTCAACTTATAAATGGGATAATCAAACAAACATAGGCACTTAGGTGGATAAAAATCATTTTCCCTTATTTTCTTTTCGCCACGTGGATGGATTTCTTTGATTTATAATCTAAGTTGGACAATCATACTTAATCACACCTAATTCACATTTGGGACTAGAAATTGAAGTAACAATCTTGAGTATGCTCTTCTCTTGCGCCATCAAGCGATCTTGAGAACCAGAAAAGGATTGCGAAAACGATCTCATCTCCCTTAAAACAAAAATTGCAAAACCTTTAGGAGAGGACAAAGGCCCTTTTGGGACCCCTCTTAGTTTCATTTTTCAAACATATATTAAATTTGTAATGGGACCATACATGCCCACATGTCACAAAAGTAGGATAGTGTCTGGAATTTTTCTTTCTTAGATCAAAAAACTAGGAGAGTTTAAAGGTTTGAAACGGGCCCACACATGCCCACATGTTCAATCTAGGACAGTTTCATGCTTTTTCTAGATTAACTCAGACATAGGGAGATAAAGGATAGTAACGGACCACATGTCCACATGCTAGTTTCCTAGGGCTTTTAAAATTCCGCAAGGTTGTACCAATGACATCTAGCTAATTAGGTAATCACAACT
>JZKD02S2348423.1:100261-133244 GCA_000966675.3 Picea glauca | reverse complement strand
CGCACCTTGATTGGATTTTGTGTGGCTATTGGGAAGTATCGCCAGCTCTTTCGGGATATTGCCCCCTCTACCCCTCATTATAACCAATTGTTTCATCCTTCACTAGTTTCTCTTCTGGTGACTTCAGACCCCACTGTTGAGTACTATTGGAAGGTCCAGTGCTTTTTGAGAGGAAGGACGTTACGTCTTCTAGGACACGAGCATTTGCTTTCTTTTTGATTCCCCCACGCAGACAAAACCCTCTTACCCACATATATGCTTCTTTATCATTTATGTATGATGCACATCTTATTACAGTTTGATTTGGATATATATATTGTGTAAACAGTCACAACAAAGACTTTTGTTCCTACATTTCTCTCACCACTTGTTGCACACATTTCACACAACTAGTCTGACATCATAGGGGAACCACAGAACCCCCGTCATTCACGACGCTTGCTCAATCTTCCTCCTATCTTAGGGGGAGTATCTGGTTGTACCCGCTCATCGGTACCTCCTTCACACACTCCTGTGAGTGCCACTATCTTAGGATCAGCTTTGCTTGGTTCTACCTTACTTGGGTCCACTTCCCAAGGTTATACATTCACTCACTCTCCTTTGCACGAAAGTGGGGGACCCACTTCCTCTCAAGGAGGGAGCACCAACCCACCTAGTCCCCATCAAGGGTCAGGTTCACAACACACCATGGCTAGAGCTAACCCTTCCACCCCACTACATATGCCATACTTGGCCTCTCTCAACATTATGGATCTCACCAAGCTCACTAATGATCCTATATTGCATGGCGCCACATGGCCTGCAATGCCAACCAAACTTCCTTCAGACATACCAAAGTTTGAAGGAAAGGCAGGGGATGACCCCGCCAATCATGTCATGAACTTTCATCTATGGTGTTCTTCCAATAGAATTATGGATGATTCAGTCAGACTACGATTATTTCAACGCACACTCACTGGCCCATCAGCCAAATGGTATGCCGAAGAAAAATCAGGGTCCCATACGACCTTTGAGTCCTTGGCCAAAGCATTCTTAACTTTCTTCCAATTACCCATCCGCCATGACAATGGTCTAGAACTACTGTCTAACTTCAAATAGACCTCATCCACCCACATCACTGACCACATTCATGAGTGGCGTAGGTGACGTAGTTTGTGTAAAGCAAAAACCACCAAGCAGCAATGCCTTGACTGGTTTCTTAGATCACTTGTCACTCTCCTTGGAAAGGATGTAGCTTCTACCTTCCCTCAATATGAAGAGGAAGCCATCAGCAAGGCTCAACAATATGACCTCATTTACGCATAGTCAGGATATTTATACATGGTACTTCTTGATATTCTGAAATCTGTGTCATTTGGTCAAGACAAACCTGGGGTGTCTCACTCAGCAGACGGACTAATAGGTGCCACCACACACCATAGTCCACAACCCCAACCACCATCGATGTATGGAACACCTCAATACCCATCGGCATATGGGGGCACGTCTTATTACCCCCCACCCCCTTATCAACAGCCATATCCTGTTGCTATACCTCCACCCGTCAGTGGATCACCATCAGCACCCCCCATACATCCACCTCCTCCAACCACTAGTGGTACTCCCTCCACGTCAGCATATAGTACTAGTGAAAGTGTTGCACCTTCCTATGTACCTTACAGAGCAGTACCACCACAGAATCCATACTTTCCATTTCCTGGACCTCCACAACCCATGGCTCCCCCACATCCTCATGCGAGGGTAAATTTTGTTCAACCCTCTGCTGCTCAACAATACCAAAATTTTGAACAGTTGAACACAGCCAATCCAACTCATCCCTCAAATAATACCAAGAGGAAAGGAAGGAACAGGAATAACAATAACCTGGGTCAAGGCGGGAATCAACCCCCATGGCATCAACCCACTGGGGGAAACCAGAACCAAGGGAACCAAAACCCCCAAGGGGGCAATAACAACAAATTCCAAGGGTGGAATAATGTTAAAACCATCCACCCTTGTGCTCTTTGTGGTGCGTTCGGTCATTACACCCACCATTGCCACCAGATCACTGATTTCAAAAGGTTGAAAGACTTTGGGAGCCTTCCCCCCTCTCCAGCGCAACCTTCCCCTCAGCAGGCACACCAACAATATGCGCAACAACCCCCTCCCGCCGTGCTGCAAAATATTATCCCACATCAAGGTGTCATAAACACCCAGCAGGACACGCAGCATCCCCCACCTCAGGTGGGCCAATATCACAACCCCAACAATCCAGTAGAGCGAACGATTCTCCTCACCAGTGAGGAAGAAATCCTTCTGCAAACATGCAATCGTCAGTATCCTACAACAGCTGAGTCTACTCCTATCTCTCCAGAGACAAACCTTACACTGACGGGACCTCCGTTGGTAATCCCACGCCCTTCCATCGAACCACCATCACGCATCCCTCGCATCCCCTTGCGCAGGAATGTTCACAATCCACAAGCTAGGGCCGCTCATAACTACAGCTTGGTAGATGACTTAGCACAATCCTCGGCTGCCATGTTAGTTTTGGAAGTCCTCCATACTTGTCCAACACAGCGGAAATCACTACTTTCCGCCTTGGGGGTAGTCGGCCCTGCAGATACTTGACTTATCACCTTTGACCTTGATAGATGTGAATCTCGCCTTCCCGCCTTGGTTGCTATTCAAATACCAGTAAAAATATGGAACATCACCATCCATCAGTGTATCATCGATGAGGGAGCATCTACATGCATCATGTCCAAAACAGTATGGCAGAAGCTTGGTTCCCCGGAACTCATACCTTACGCCATCACATTACGAGCTTATGATGGAAGACCATCATCTCCTGAAGGGATTTTCCAAAATGTCCCCATGGAACTCGGGGGCAAAACTATCCTCATTGACATTGAAGTTATTGACGCCCAACTCGATTACAATATCTTGTTTGGACGTAGCTACATGTTTTCTATGAAGGCAGTGGCATCATCCGTCTTTCGGACAATCATGTTCCCCCACAACGGAAAGATTGTGACCATTGACCAAGTCTCACATTATGAGCCAAACCCATCTGCCAATATCGATAACATTCTTCCCCTCATTCACACCAACAGAGATGCATATCCACTAGTAGAGATGGGTCCTGGGATTTTCAAAGATCCATCCTTGTTAGGGATGTACCATGGAGCACCACCACTCCTTCCCCCTAATCAGGTATGCATCGTATCCTCTAACGGAACTCACACGGAGGATGCTCATCCTCCTCAGGAGGCTTCAGTCATTCCTGACGTCTCAACAGTCGCAGCATCACTCTCACAGGAGCCTCCTGCGAACCCATCGACCCCCACAATCCACGAATCCACACCCCCTCAGGGGCCTAGTCCCATTTGGGAGACAGTTCCCCGACCCCTCACTCAAATTCCCTTATTTTACCCTCCACCCGGTATAGAAGCTTTCCAGGTAGCCGCAACGCTCACACTACCCAATATGGTGTTAGCAATCCCATTGTGGTATTTACATCCACCTGAGATGGTCCCTCGCCCACAGGAAGGCCTCCCCATGACGATTCCTGTCCTCACCCCCACTCCCCCCATACTCCCTACCCCCCCTGCTACAGCTAGGGGCAGGAGAAATAAGAAGGAACCCACAGCTCCACTTCCTTCGCGCATTCCACCACCTTGCGCATTATGTGAGAAAGAGGGTCACCAAACCAACAATTTCCCATCACTACCGGAATTACGGAATTTGATTCCAATCGATCCAACCCCCACCACACCCATCACTACTGCTAGTCCTACTACTACCACCCAACCTTCCAGTAGTAAAGCGTTGAGGACCAAATTTGCGTGTGCTATCTGTTCCGAGTATGGCCATTACACTCATCATTTCCCAGCATTTCCACGTTTCCGGCAGACATTAGCGGCAGTATGCCAAAACTTCCAGAACGACCCACGCCCTGCTACGTCCTCTACACCAAATATCACTGACATTCGCTATGTCACAACTTTAGTCAAAGAACGCATGAGATGCCCTTGCTCTCTTTGCGATTCATTGGCTCATTTTACATACCAGTGTCCTATGATCTTGGCATATAGGCAACATCAATTGGCTCTGCTACACCCGCCCGTAGAGGCAATAATTGACCTTACTTCGCCATTGGCGGATCTTCACGTCATTTCTCCCGAGCCCGAGGCACTCCCTACACCTCCATGGTTCTTAAATAACATCTCTGAGGAGTTACCCCGCAACCCCCCCAACTTTCCTGCTCATTCCCAAACGGAGACTCCCCACCCTACCACTACGGGTACCCCTCAGTACCTCAATATATGGTTTATGTCGAGTGAACGCTCACCACCTCCTAGCATTTCCCCCTCTGTTTCTTCAGTAGGGGGAAATCACACTATCACTGAGATCACTCCTCATGATCCATTATATTCCCGTCATTTCCAATGCGACGAAGAAATACTGGAAGAGATACAACGCCTGGACTCTCCCTGGGATGCACTACATCATCGTGCTCTCTTCCTTCCGCAGGAATCCCTCATGCCTCCTAGCCACAATCCCATTTACGAGGTCGAGACCAAAGATTTTATCCCCTCCGGGCCTATCGACTGGTTCAACAATCCCATTCCTGCACCCGACACTTTTGAAGAAGGTAATCTGGCTAACATTTCCCCCACCATCAAAATCGACATTTCCATTAAAGATGGCATCGTCGAAGAAATTATCATTGGAGCCGCTTGCACTCCTCAGGAAATCACCGCATATAAATCCCTCTTCCAGGAATATAGGGATATCTTCGCCTGGTCATACACAGAAATGCCTGGCCTCGATCCTTCTATCGTCGAGCATCACATCAACACCTGGCCTGACATCACACTAGTTCACCAGAAACATCAACCGCTACACCCATCCAAAGCCGCGGCTATCAAAGCCGAAATCGAAAAATTACGTGCGGCTGGATTTATTTACCCCATTGCTTATACTTCATGGGTTTCCAACCCTGTACCCGTCAACAAAAAATAGGGCTCTATCCGCATCTGCACCGACTTTCGCGATCTTAATAACGCATGTCCCAAGGACAACTTCCCAACGCCTTTCATCAATCATATTATCGATGACTGCGCCGGCCACGAGGCTCTTTCCTTTATGGACGAACTCTCTGGCTACAACCAAATTCAAATTCACCCAGCCGATCAATATAAAACCGCATTCATTACCCCGTGGGGTACGTTTGCATATCGTGTCATGCCCTTCAGCCTCAAAAACTCCGGTGAAACTTTCCAGCGGGCCATGACATACATCTTTCATGATCTGGCTGCAATCATCCTCGCCTACTTGGACGACCTCACTGCTCGATCCAAGAAACGCACCCAGCACCTCGATGATTTACGAATCATCTTTCAATGGTGTCATCAGTACAACATTCGCTTAAACCCTCTCAAGTGTGTTTTCTGTGTCACCGTAGGGCACCTCCTCGGTTTTATCGTTTCCCAAAGCGGTATTACCATGGACCCCCTTAAAGTCAAAGCCATTACCGAAATTCCACCTCCCCGGTATTTACGGCAACTTCAGAGCCTCCAGGGCAAAGCTAAATTTCTTAGACGCTTCATTCCTGATTATGCCATATGCGCACATGGTTTCCTTCGCTTACTTCATCACGACATCCCCTTTCATTGGGACGACTATGCCCAACATTCGTTTGACGATCTCAAAGCAGCGCTTTCAAATGCACCTTTAATTAGTGCACCTGACTATAATCGTGACTACATCCTATACATATCAGCATCAGCCGTATCAGTAGTCGGTGTCCTCATCTAGCTCAGAGATGACAATCGTGAACATGTCATTTACTACGTTAGTAAAAACCCCTCAAAACCCATGTACGGCCCCCCGTACCTACCCTGCCCAAAAATTGGAAACCTATTTCTATGCAGGATGATCAGACCACTAACCTGTGACTCGCACACCGTCGATCGGATACCTCGTGCTCCCTGAAACTCCAAATATCCTTTGCAATATTCTCGTCCAGTCACTATAGCAGCAGGTACAAATGAGGTGGCAATGTGGGCCCTACAGCTATATATAGGCATTTTGCCAAACTTCCACTCACCATTCCGGGAGCCCACGGCGTCCATTTTTCGAACCGTCTTCAGCCACGAGATCAGCATCTCGTCGCCTACATCACAGTTGTCCCTGGGCCACTTTTCATCCTGAGCCCCCGGGGTGCCTTTTTTTTCATATTATGGTCAGGTACGCACGCACGTTGTCACATTTATCTAATACATGCTCATATCTTATATTCTCTTCAGATATTGTTCACTTTGGGTATTTGGTTGTTCTGTGTACAGGTACGTGATCATCATCTCTCAAAATCATTCCTTCAGGTATATACTCAGCACTGGCATGTAGTCTCTCCCGCTGACTTGCATTTACACCTCCAGACACACCCTCTGATATTGGCCTTTAGGATACCTATTCCTGGCTCTGCAGTACTCACACCTCCCTTTGCATCGTCAGTACTGTTACCCGATAGCTTTCTTACCCACATGAGTTGTCCCATTCATAGCACCTTTTGGCAATTTTGACACTCATGTTGTTCTTCATTACCCTTTAGGGATGGGAGTCCTGGTAGTCTTTCATCATGTTGCAGATCAACCACATACTTCTTCTCCTCATTTTGCTAGCTTCCCATATGGACTCTCGGATCATCGCTTTATGGTTATGTTCTTTTTACCTACACCTCCACAGGATCACGAACCCACCATTTCATCCATCATCAGTTTGCCCATCTACGAACCTATCTTCATTTCACCTACCTCATACAAGAACTCACCAATGAGGCCCCCACCCTCCATCAGTTTTCCAAGAAATTTTTTCCCTCCCTGGGGCACTCATTTCGCACTGGGGCACTCGTTTCTGTATTTGTACATTTTTTCCCAAAACTTATTCATTATTTATTGTACAAACGCCTTTCTTTCCAGTTATTTTCTTTTGTCATCACTGTTGGCGACCTACTTTCCTTTTGGCCACACGCAAACCATATCACCCTTGGTTGGAGCATTACTTCTCATTTACCCTTATCGGCATCGTCCATATCTTCATAGTACTACCCAAGTCACTCACCTTTACCCTCTGAATTTGTTCACCTTGTCCCGCCTCTGGCACAACTTATCACCGGTCTTGTCGTCCCCCTAACACTCGATCTTGTCACATGGTTGCGACCAATCATTATGTCATACACCCTCCAACCAGGGGCAGTCTTGAGTCTTCCCACTTCTTGACTTCGTCCATGTACCTCTGGCACTTCCTCACCACAGTGTATTCTGTGAAGCCATTTTCTTCTAGGAGTCGCGTCCCCCTTTTGTCGACATCAACACAATTTTCCAGAAGGGCGACAGTATCTTGATTCTCATTCTCCAGTCAATGAGAGATCTCGGATGGCACAGGGGGAGACACCATTGCTCCCTAATGTTGTTGACCCCCATAACATTCGACGCCAACACTTTCTCATGTTACGGTGGGTCTTACTTTGAGACTATTGCAGTTATTATTATCATTTGCCGAAGACCTCTGAACTTGGTAGGGCCATCAATGCCCGCATTGGGTGCAAACATAGCCCATACTGGGTGAACCATGTATATCTGTGTATCTATTGTATTGTGTATATTTTGTGTTTTATTTCCACGTTTGTTTTATTTTATTGCTCTGCGATCCTATTTTTCTAACAATTGGTATCAGAGAGAAAGGTAACTCACAGGAAAAGAGGGTTCTTAGTTGGAGTGGGAGAAATGGTGGATGATGGAAAGTTTAGGGTAGAGAAATTCAACGGCCAAAACTATCAGTTATGGAAGATGCAGATTGAAGATTATTTATATCAGAAGGATCTATTCCTACCGTTGGGTGGAATAACAAAGAATTCGACGGCCATGAAGGACGAGGAATGGGAGGTTCTTGATAGAAGGGCACTAGGAATGATACAACTGAGCCTAGAAATGTCAGTGGCTTTCAATATTTCGAAAGAAAAAACAACAAAGGAGCTAATGGATGCATTGGCTAAACTGTATGAAAAACCCCCAGCGTCCAATAAGGTATTTATAATGAAGAGATTATTTAATATGAAGAGGTTAGAAGGCGGGTTTGTTGCAGATCATTTAAATGAATTTAATACGGTTACTAATCAACTAAGTTATGTAAAAGTGGACTTTGATGATGAGGTCGGGGATCTTCTAATATTGTGCTCATTGCCAGAAAGTTGGAATGGCTTGGTCATGGATGTAAGTAATTCCGTCTCTGGTTCAAACACTCTAAAATTTGATGATGATGTTGGTGTTATCCTTAGCAAGGAAATGCGACCGAAAAGAACAAGTGAGATATCAGGTAATGCATTAAACATGGAGAACAATGGAAGACAAAAGGATAGAGGAAAGGGCTCAGGGAACGTGGGAATTCTATGATAGGAAAATCCAAATCCAGACTTGGAAAGATAAAGTCCTGGAATTTTGGAAAGAAAGGACATCTGAAGAAAGACTACAGAGCTCCAAGGAAACAAAGAGATGGACAACAAGAGAAAAATCAAGAAGAAAATGTAACAGGTGATGTGTTACAAGATGCTTTGATTCTTTCTGTAGATGATATTTTTGAGTCCTAGGTAGTAGATTCATGGGCTTCATTTCATACCACACCCCATAGGAAACATTTTCTAGATTATGTTCAAGGTGATTTTGGACAGGTTCATTTGGGTGATGATGCACCATGCAAAATTGTTGGAATGGGAAAGGTAAAAATAAAGCAAAGGAATGGAAACCAATGGTTGTTGAAAGAGGTAAGACATGTTCCAGATCTAAGAAAAAATATAATTTCAATAGGGTAGTTGGAAAGTGAAGGTTGTATATCCATATTTACAGAGAAGGTGTGGAAGGTCACCAAAGGATCATTGGTGATAACAAAAGGAGAGAAGGTAGGTACATTGTATTTATGTACTAGTAATATTGACTCTTCTATCTCTTTAGCTTCTACAGGAGTGGATACAACACTGTGGCATCATAGGCTTGGACATATGAGTGAGAAGGGAATGCAAATACTTCACAAAAGAATTTTTTTGCTAGATCTTAAACAAATTGATTTGGATTTCTGTGAGCATTGTGTTTATAGAAAACATAAGAGAGTCAGATTTCTCAGAGTCGGAAAAGAAAAGAAGAGTGAAAGGTTAGAGCTTGTGCATACAGATGTATGGGGACCAACTTAGGTATCATCTCTTGGTGGATATCGTTATTATGTTACTTTTATTACGTTTAAGAAATGGAAATCTTTGGTTGAGAATGAGATATGAAAAAGGTTGAAGTGTCTCAAATCAGACAATGGACGTGAATATTGCAGCAAGGAGTTTGATTATTATTTTTCATACCATGGCATTCATGGAGAGAAGACAGTTCCAAGAACACCACAAGAAAATGGTGTGTCGGAAAATATGAATAGGACAATCATGGAGCGTGCAAGGAGTATGAGATTGCATGTTGGTCTTCCCTTACAGTTCTGGGTAGATGTTGTAGATATGTTGTTTACTTAATAAACATAGGAACTTCAAGCTCTTTGGATGGTATAATTCTAGAGGAGGCATGGACATGTAAAAAGGTAAACTATTCTTTTTTGAAGACTTTCAATTGTGAAGCATTTCTCCATATTTATAAAGAAAATAGAACAAAGCTTGATGAAAAATCCAAGTGTAGCTTTATTAGATACGGTGTTAATGATTTTGTTTATCGCTTATGGGATTATGAAAGTCACAAAATAATTAGGAGTAGAGATGTCATATTCAATGAGAAGGTCATGTACAAAGATCGGTTGCAAGGAAAGAAATAGGAAAAAGAAAAACCAGAATACATAGTGCTTGATGAGATCATTGAAAAAGAAATTCCAAAGGTACCAGAAAATCAAAATGTACAACAATAGGAGAAACATGTACCTCAAACTCCTACAAATTGTGTTGTTAGAAGATCTACCAGGTTAAGTAGACCCCATGAACGATACTCTCCTTCATTGTATTATTTATTGTTGACTAATTCTGGTGAACCGGAATGTTATGAAGAGGCAATGTAGGTAGACACTAAAAATAAGTGGGAGCAAGGAATGAAAGAGGAAATGGATTCCATGGTACATAACCAGACTTGGGATTTTGTTTAGTTTCCTACAGGAAAAAGAGCATTACAAAATAAATGGGTTTACAAGTTGAAGAAAAAATATGGAAGCAAAAAGTGGTACACGGCTAGACTTGTTGTAAAGGGGTTTGCACAAAAGAAAGGTATATATTTTGATGAAATATTTTATCGTGTTGTTAAAATGACTTCAATTAGGACTATTTTAAGTCTTTTGGCAGTATAATATTTACATCTTGAACAATTAGATGTAAAAACAACTTTTCTCCATGGGGATTTGGAGGAAGATATTTATATGCAAAAACCATAGGGGTATGAGGTCAAAGGGAAGAAAATTTTGGTATGCAGGTTGAATAAGAGAATGTATGGCCTAAAGAAAGCTCCAAGGCAATGGTATTTGAAGTTTGACAGGTTTATGACAGAACAAGGTTATAGTAGATGTCATTCTGATCACTGTGTTTATTTTAAAAAACTAGAAAATGGAAGTTATATTATCTTGCTATTGTATGTAGATGACATGTTGCGGGGTCTAATATGCACGATATAAATGTGCTCAAGAAGAAATTAGATAATTCATTTTCGATGAAGGATTTGGGTGCCCAAAAAAAAATTCTTGGTATGAAAATATCAAGAGAAAAGAAAAATCACAAATTGACATTGTCTCAGGGTGAGTACATCGAAAAGGTGTTGGACAGGTTTAGAATGCAGAATGCGAAACAAATTAGTACACCTTTGGCCATCCATTTAAAATTAACTAAGGAAATGTGTCCCAAGACACAAGAGGAGATAGCATACATGTCTAGGGTCACTTATTCATCAATAGTTGGCAGCTTGATGTACGTGATGGTTTGCACAAGACCAGATATTGCACATGTAGCGGGAGTTGTGAGCAGGTATATGAACAATCCAGGTAAAGAACATTGGGAGGCCGTAAAGTGGATTCTCAATTATTTAAGAGGTACTGCTACTCATACATTATGTTTTGGAGGTTCAAACACTAATCTATAGGGATATGTTGATTCGGATATGGCAGGTGATAAAGATAGTAGGAGGATCACCACAGGGTATGTTTTTATTATAGGTGGAACAACAGTAAGTTAGATTTTGAAACTGCAAAAGGTTGTTTCATTTTCAACAACAAAAGTAGAGTATGTTGCTGCTACACATGCTATTAAGGAAATGATTTGGTTACAAAGGTTTATGGATGAATTGGGAAAGAAGAAGGATAATAGCAGGTTGTACTGTGACAGTGAGAGTGTCATTCATCTTGCAAATAAATCAACCTTCCATTCGAAGAATAATCATATACAACTCAGGTACCATTTCATACGATCCATCTTGGAAGATGGACATTTGAAGTTGGAAAATATACACACTAGCCAGAATCCTACAGACATGTTAACAAAGGGAGTAACCAGGGAGAAATTGAGTTCCTTCTCAGTTTTAGTTGGTCTTCAAGCATGAAGGTGAAGATGAGAAATTTTCAGGTCCAAGAAGGATCATAGTCCAACAAATACAACAACGATGGAGTTGTTGAGATCAGTCTCCAAGTGGGAGATTGTTGGTTTTGGAGCCTGATTATCTTCCTGATTCAGAGGTCTTTGTTTTCAGTTGTGTTTATACCCCATGAATAATTTACACCCCTGAAGACCATACACCCCTCCACGCGAGGGAGTGCAGGGGGGATTTCCCCTCCTGCGAGGTCTAGGGGGGATATTCCCCTGGATTGGGGGTCCGAGGCAAGAAGGACCCCAAAGGAAAATTTTCCTTGTAAATGTATATTGTAATTTCATAGTAAATCTGGACCATTCATTATAAGGTCACAGATATGACGGTAGAAGTTATGATAAGGTTTTTTTTCCCTAGAAGGAAACCCTTTTTTATGAGGGAAATGTATTGTGGTTATGTATCATTGTGAATATTGTATTCTGGGTGAGGAGACTGTGAGAGAAAAAAGAGGAAGTTACAACGGGTGTGTTGTAGGTTGTATCCCTTCATTTGTTGGATAATAATAAAGGAAGGACCTGACAATTTATCTAGTGGATGTAGCCCACACTGGGTGAACAACATATATCTGTGTCTCTATTTTATTGTGTATCTTATGTGTTTTATTTCCACATTTGTTTTATTTTATTGCTCCACGATCCTATTTTTCTAACACATTGATCAACCATGTACTCTTGAACTAACCTCATGAATGGCCTTCATTTGAAGGTTGGATTTTGAGAGGTTACGAGCTTAAGTTTCCCTTGAGATCATTTTCCTTCCCAAACCTCGATTCCCAAGTGACTTATTTTATGAGGCATTCGATATCCACAGGGTCGAAACTTTATGAAATATTTATACCTCCTAGTGGCTCATCCTGTCCAATTACATGATGCCATGTCTACCACAATGGGTCAAGATTCACTAGGAAATTGCGACTTGGAAACTTGAGGAATATGAAAAGGGAAAAATCAAAATCCCTAGTTACAGACTCTTTGAAAAACACCTTTCAATAAGCTCTAACTTTTGAAATACATGTCATGCATGGGCTCATGAAGGAAATTTTGTTTATGAGATTCGTAGCATGCGACAATTAATGCATTGAGTTTCTTGACCTCTACTATTTTGTGTTGAGTAGAAAATTGTTTAATTATTGAGAGACGACAAGATTACATAAACCAAAAGGCATTACAAACCATTCATATAGATCTTTCCTTGTCTTAAAGGGGATCTTCCAAGTGTCTTTTTCTTTGACACATCATTGGTGGCATCTCAATTTGGAAGTTAATTATGAGAAGTACTTGTCATGTTTCATTTGATCCAACAAGTCATCAATTTTAGGTTGAGGGTATCGATTTTTTAGGATGATATCATTTAGTGCTCCATAGTCAATACATATTCTCCCAATCCCATATTTCTTGGAAATGCGATGATAGGTGACCCAAAGGTGAGGTGTTGTATGGACATCCTATACAATGATGTTTACTCCCAATGTTGTTCCATGAAATATGAGTGTTCGAAGCTCAATATTATATGAGTCCCCAAGACATAATTCTAGAGGCACCACCCACTATCTCCTTAGTAGGTTTGCTCTCACTTTAATATTAGTGTTTTCCTATCCTAAGGGGGAAGCCTTTAGTGTTCCTTGATTTATCACTATAACATGTGTACTTTGGATTTACCAATGGAGAAAAAGGGGATTTTGACGGGGGTTGAAAGATGAACACCAAAACAAACCTTTGGGGGATCTACTCATTGTGACTAGTGCTACAAACCAATTAGGATATGGAGTCAATACATTCACTCATTGGGCTCTGAAATGGGAATTCGATAAAACTATAAAGTTGTTGAGAATTCAATGAATATTGCAGATTGGCCTTTGTGGATAGCTATCAAAGACACTAATGAAGACATTCAAATGATTGGATGAAAATTATTAGCATAAAAAAATTAATAGAAAATGAAATAAGAGAAAAACCAATAAATTAATCACATGGCATTGTGAATCAAACATGGGGTGAGAAATCCATTACTAACAAATCAACTATTATAGAATGATATCAAGGGATCCACAATGATCACTTTGTCAATCTCTCCTCCCAATTACCATTTTTATGGATATAATCCATAAGAAAATATCATCGATAATGATTCCTTGAGATATGGATGTAGCCTTCAAACAATAGATCTAAGATACACAAGGGAAGATAAAATATGAGGATGGTGACAAGTTAATAAAACCTTGACAGAAAAGAGCTTGTAGACATGAATTCCTAGTAGAAGTCTAAAATATCCTCCTTTCCTTCATCAAATGTTTGTGTATATGTAGGAATTGAGGTTCCTTGTTGGTTGGTGGAAGTAATTTCATGTATTAGATCCCAACCATCAAGATCCTTGAAAGGTCATCCCTCATTATATATTTCCTATGCTCTTTGTATGTCTTTGAGGAGTGCAAGATGACTTGTGAATTCTTCCATCAATGCATATCATTTGTACCAATTCTTGTCCTTGAAGGCCTCCCCTTCTTACCCGTGTTAAAATTGAGCATGGGAAGCATGGTTTATGATCGTGTCCTACCTAAGGTACCTAGGACTATCAAAAAATTCTTTGGACATGTTTATTTACAACCTCAACCATCTTTGAACCTATGTATTGTTACCCGTGAAATCCATAGTGGCTCCAAGTCATTTGGTTAATGAGATAGTGACATCCATGATGACTAAATGAAGATTCATCATGCGGGATTCCCTTTACTATCAAAGAAATTATATTTGTATGAAAATCGCATACTAAGTTAATGACATGTGCATGTAGAGAATGGATTGGGGTCCAATGCCATGTGATGATAGCTAGTTGGTCCATGATATTAGATTTTGGGGTTACTCTGAAAGTGTTTATACCATGCTCAAGGGTGATTCAAGTGATGTAGGATGCATGGTGTATGGAAGACCCTTGTTTTTTTTGTGATGGATAAACACATTGGAGTTGACTTGTTCATTAATTGCTAGACCTCATGTTGGTTCTTGTGTGTCATTCTTATTTGGAGCATTGTATACCTATGGAGCTTGGCGACTTCTTCATGATTGCCACATGAATGTTGGTTGCTTGTTTGGGAGGTCAAATTTCCTTGGAGGAGGGTGTTGAGCCTTAAATGGCATGGGGATGCTTGGTTTCTTGCATGGAGGCTTGGGGTAGACTTGAGGATGCTTGGGTTGATGGAGTGGTCATGTACATGGGGTGAACCTAAAGGAGCACATGGATTATGAGGAAACATTGGAGTTTTCGAGGCTTGAGGAGGTGCAACATTGGAGACATATAATGGAGCATTCACACCTTTGAGCCTTTCTTGTTGTACATAACTGTGAATGAAAAAACTTCCAAAGGAGATAGAGAATGAGTAGGTAACACTTGCATGATCTCTTGATTTCTTTAAGAAATAAAATAGGAAAAAAAACTTAGAAAATTGAAGGAACATGAAGAGAAAAGTTTACAGTTGAGATTCCTTAATCAACAACTTAAAATTGAAAACAACGGACTGGAAAAACAAAGGAAGAAATGGAAAGGGAAAAGTAGGAAATTAATGGTTCAAAACAAGAAACTCATAAATAAGTTGAATAGAGTCAAGATAAGGAACATAAATGTTAATCCTCAATCAAACATAGACATATTATTAGCTACCACAAAATGAAAGTCTTCTTTTCCTAAAACAGATACAGAAAATTTGAAATCTCAAGGTTTTGATAAAATGAAATCAGCTTAGGACTTTATAAATCGAATTCTAGATTATATTGTGACCAACACAGTAGTTCTTTCCTCTACACATGTCAGTAAACCAGAACGGGAAGGAAGAGACGAAATGCATGACTTGGGACTAATACATAAATAAAAATATAAGTATGAACTACAAAAGATGCAAGAGAAATGGGAAAATCAACAATCCATTGAGAGAAGGGAGTGGGAAACCAAGTTGCAGGGGGTCTAAGAAAAGTTGCAGATTAAGTAACATGAGGTACATAGAGCATGTGGACTTTCTTTACAAGATATGTGTTGCACACCTCCTGCAAGGACTTATTCAATATTTTTACATAAATAGTGGGTCAAATTGAGAATTTTCAGACTAGCCTTAGGAAAGCAACATGAGATATAGGATGTTTCTAACTTTTCCTAGATGTATGCAAATTCCACAAAGAATGAAAGAAATTCGTTGTGTGAATTATATTTATTTAACTTATTTTTACAAGATCAAACTAGAGGGAATCCCAACCATAGTGTTGGGGATGTACAAGTTAGAGTGTTTTCCTGTTATATATTAAATCAAATTAAATGGAAAGAGGATTGGGACTCCTGTGCAAAGGCATAGATGACTTCAAACATGTTTGTGTGAGGTGAGTATGCAATTCCATTAGTTATCATTGAATATTAGAAGAATTTTCTGTCAGACATTGAGAAAACAAAGGAAATGAGAAGGAGTCAAAGGACAACCATTTCAAGCTTTGAAGAGATCAGAGATACTCATAGCATTAATGTTGTGTTAGAATCACATGAAAGATGGCACTTGTTACCACCTATTTTTCATAAGTTAGACCCTAGATTCCTTGAGAAGGAATAGAACCAATTGGATAGGGTTACAATTCCATTTTCCTATACTGTAGTGTACTACAAAATTTTACAGACCTATTCAAAATTGAAATGAGTTCAGAGAAATAGTTTCCTGGGTTGAAATCAAGAAACGACTTGGTTACTATGAAGAAGTAGATTTTGGGAATGAATCCTACAACTGGAGTCATTTTCACGATAGACTCCGTGAAGTTTTTGAATAGGTTGCACAAGGGACGTGCAACATCTCCCTCTAGTGTGGGGGAGATGTTGACACTGTGAACTAGCATCGGTTTTTACTACAAGCTTACACTTTTTACCATCTCCTTCTATAATTTTTTCCTTAAACCAACCCTTTTTCATGACTTTCCATGCCATATATTGGATTAAAACAAAGGGGAGAAATTAAGGTAAAAATATTTGTTTTAATTAATGTTTTCTTAAAGTTTGATAGGTTTTAGAAACAAAAAAGATTAAAATATTATTAACTGACTGTTCTACTTCAAGAATTATTGAAACCTATAGCAATTGTTTGATCTCATACTAGTGAAACAACAAGAAGGAAAAGAACAATATGGGCA
Organism: Picea glauca; assembly: GCA_000966675.3. Classification (NCBI taxonomy): domain Eukaryota; kingdom Viridiplantae; phylum Streptophyta; class Pinopsida; order Pinales; family Pinaceae; genus Picea; species Picea glauca. The sequence continues at coordinate 116,446 of JZKD02S2348423.1, read as the reverse complement.
CTTTCTATATTTTCAAGAGATGGATCGTTTTCCATATGAGATCGAACCACTGAGTATAAACGGATCAAATCAAGGAAGTTTAGCTCTTGGGTCTTCTAGCCAGAGTACAACTAGGTGTCAGAGATCGACTTCCAAATCACATCCAAAGTGGACAACAAGGTTCCATATCATGAGGAGAGTCAACAACAACTTCCATATTGTATGCAGAGTCACCAACAAGGTTCCAGATCATGCACAACATCATTAGTAGTTTCCATATTTTGTGGTAAATCCTCTGCAAGATTTGGATTGTATGAGATTCAATATTTACTCCAGAATATTCAAGATTTGATAACCAAACGATTTTTAAAAAGAGCATGTGGCACTAGAAGCTTGTGACCATTCAAATCACAATCTCTAGTCTCCATTTGTTGATAAATTAATATTTATTAGATCTTATAATCCTATTTGACTTTGAACTTTGTATCTTATATAAACATAGCAGTTTGTATGAAAAGAAATCGATGAATACTTTATGAATAAAAAACCACTTGTTTTCTCATATATACATTCTTCTCCACGATCTTGATGAAGTAAAGAGAATCAAGTTTAGTTTGGCAATAGTTCATTAGTTATGGAGTGAGGCTCACAGTGTTAATTGGAGAAAGGAAGGGCCCCCCGTTTTTGGTGAAGCGTTGTTTCATTTTGTTCATTTTCATTGATGTTTCATATATTTTTGTTGTTGATTTAGTTCATTATTGTTTGTCTTTGATTTTTGTAGTGTGCATATTTCATCATTTCCAATAATCAGCTTATCGATTTGAAACAATCATATGCTAAATTATAATTTGAAATATACCTAAATATAGTATTGTTGTAGTAAGGTTTAATTCCTGAGAATTAAATAAATTAACTATTAATTGATAATTTGACATTCGAGGGTAGAGTAAGTTATTATTTGGGGATGAAATTGCGATAGTTGTAAGTTTATCTTTTAGATTAGCATTCAGTTCTTTAATTCATCTCTTTGGATTCATAATATTTTTTTTTTATTTTTATAGCTAGATCAAATACAATAATCCTTTCTTTTACATATAAGGTCAGTTTCATAATTAGGGATATTTTAATATACATTATAAAGACCTTAATTCTTCATACATTGTGTGTATTATTTCACAAGTTAAACATGAACTTTGGTCGATAATTAAATGAATACATATTTAGATATGTTAACTTTGTAATAAAGAAGATATTTATAAATTGGTCATCTGTGATCTCAAAGGGAATCAATAATAAGCTAGTGAAATGTGTTCCTGTCCTCCTTTCCCTGAATGATTTTGGATTTACCCACCAATGTTTCATAATATCCCTGCAATTTAGAGGAAATTACAACATTCATTCATCGTCCAGGTCCACTTAGGTAGGTGGAAACTTGTAGCATGTGTCCAAATATTATGTCTGGAATGAGGCGATGGCCTTCTCGTTGGTGTGGTGAATCAACTTGTTATCAATGTCTTCATAGTTGACAATGTAGGTGATGACTTTTGTGAAAGGAAAGACAGTTGATCTCGTAGCCACTCTATAAAGTTGTGACAACTTGATGTACTAGTAGACACTAGCATTAGGATTAATGTCACCGTGGAGAAGAGGTATCTCTGGTAATTTTTCCTATCTAAAAATATGATACATATACCCCCATTTTTAAACCATGTTTTTATCCATACAACATTTTGCAACAACTTTTCTCCATGGGGATTTGGAGGAAGATATTTATATGCAACAACCATAGGGGTATGAGGTCAAAGAGAAGGAAAATTTGGTATGTAGGTTGAATAAGAGATTGTATGGCCTAAAGAAAGATCCAAGGCAATGGTATTTGAAGTTTGACAGGTTTATGACAAAACAAGGTTATAGTAGATGTCATTCTGATCACTGTGTTTATTTTAAAAAGGCTAGAAAATGGAAGTTATATTATCTTGCTATTGTATGTAGATGACATGTTGCGGGGTCTAATATGCATGATATAAATGTGCTCAAGAAGAAATTAGCTAATTCATTTTCGATGAAGGATTTGGGTGCCGAAAAAAAAAATGCTTAGTATGAAAATATCAAGAGATAAGAAAAATCGCAAATTGACATTGTTTCAGGGTGAGTACATCGAAAAGGTGTTGGACAGGTTTAGAATGCAAAATGAAAAACCAGTTAGTACACCTTTGGCTAGCCATTTCAAATTAACTAAGGAAATGTGTCCCAAGACACAAGAGGAGATAAAATACATGTCTAGGGTCCCTTATTCATCAATAGTTGGCATCTTGATGTATGTGATGGTTTGCACAAGACCAGATATTGCACATGCAGTGGGAGTTGTGAGTAGGTATATGAACAATCCAGGTAAAGAACATTGGGAGGCTGTAAAGTGGATTCTCAATTATTTGAGAGGTACTACTACTCATGCATTATGTTTTGGAGGTTCAAACACTAATCTATAGGGATATGTTGATTCAGATATGGTAGGTGATAAAGATAGCAGGAGGATCACCACAAGGTATGTTTTTATTATAGTTGGAACAACAGTAAGTTGGATTTTGAAACTTCAAAAGGTTGTTTTACTTTCAACAACAAAAGTAAAGTATGTTGCTTCTACACAAGCTAGTAAGGAAATGATTTGGTTACAGAGGTTTATGGATGAATTGGGAAAGAAGAAGGATAATAGCGGGTTGTACTATGACAGTGAGAGTGTCATTCATATTGCAAAGAACTCAACCTTCCATTCGAAGAATAATCATATACAACTCAGGTACCATTTCATATGATCCATCTTGGAAGATGGACATTTGAAGTTGGAAAATATACACACTAGCCAGAATCCTACAAACATGTTAACAAAGGGAGTAACCATGGAGAAATTGAGTTCCTTCTCAGTTTTAGTTGGTCTTCAAGCATGAAGGTGAAGATGAGAAATTTCTAGGTCCAAGAAGGATCATAGTCCAACAAATACAACAACGGTGGAGTTGTTGAGATCAGTCTCCAAGTGGGAGATTGTTGGTTGTGGAGCTTGATTATCTTCCTGATTCAGAGGTCTTTGTTTTCAGTTGTGTTTATACCCCATGAATACTTTACACCCCTGAAGACCATACACCCCTCCATGTGGGGGAGTGCAGGGGGGATTTCCCCTCCTACGGGGTCCAAGGGGGATATCCCCCCGGATTGGGGGTCTGGGGCAAGCAGGACCCTTAAGGAAAAATTTCCTTGTAAATGTATATTGTAATTTCATAGTAAATCTAGACCATTCATTATAAGGTCGCAAATATGATGGTAGAAGTTGTGTTAATATTTTTTTTCCCTAGAAGGAAACCCTCTTTTATGAGGGAAATGTATTGCAGTTATGTATCATTGTGAATATTGTATTCTGTGTGAGGAGACTGTGAGAGAAAAAAGAGGAAGTTACAACGAGTGTGTTGTAGGTTGTATCCCTTCATTTGTTGGATAATAATAAAGGAAGGACCTGACAATTTCTCTAGTGGACGTAGCCCACACTGGGTGAACCACATATATCTGTGTCTTTATTTTATTGTGTATCTTCTATGTTTTATTTCCACATTTGTTTTATTTTATTGCTCCACAATCCTGCTTTTATAACACATTGATCAACCATGTACTCTTGAACTAACCTCATGAACGACCTTCATTTGAAGGTTGAATTTTGAGAGGTTACAAGCTTAAGTTTCCCTTGAGATCATTTTCCTTCCCAAACCTCGATTCCCAAGTGACTTATTTTATGAGGCATTCGATATCCACGAGGTCGAAACTTTATGAAATATTTATACCTCCTAGTGGCTCATCCTGTCTAATTACATGATGTCATGTCTACCACAATGGGCCAAGATTCACTAGGAAATTGTGACTTGGAAACTTGAGGAAAATGAAAAGGGAAAAATCAAAAGCCCTAGTTACAGACTCTTTGAAAAACACCTTTCAATAAGCTCTAACTTTGGAAATACATGTGATGCATGGGATCGTAAAGGAAATTTCTTTTATGAGATTCGTAGCATGCGACAATTAATGCAATGAGATTCCTGACCTCTACTATTCTATGTTGAGTAGAAAATTATTTAATTATTGAGAGACATCAAGATTACATAAACCAAAATGCATTACAAACCATTCATATAGATCTTTCCTTGTCTTAAAGGGGATCTTCCAAGTGTCTTCTTCTTTGACACATCATTGGTGGCATCTCAATTTGGAAGTCAATTATGAGAATTACTTGTCATGTTTCATTTGATCCAACAAGTCATCAATTTTAGGTTGAGGGTATCGATTCTTGAGGATGATATCATTTAGTGCTACATAGTCAATACATATTCTCCCAATCCCATATTTCTTGGAAATGCAATGATAGGTGACCCAAAGGTGAGGTGTTGTATGGACTTCCTATACAGTGATGTTTACTCCCAATTTTGTTCCATGAAATATGAGTGTTTGAAGATCAATATTATATGAGTCCCCAAGACATAGTTCTAGAGGCACCACCCACTATCTCCTTAGTAGGGTTGCTCTCACTTTAGTATTAGTGTTTTCCTATCCTAAGGGGGCAACCTTTAGTGTTCCTTGATTTATCACTATAACATGTGTACTTTGGATTTACCAATGGAGAAAAGGTGGTTTGGACAGGGGTTGAAAGATGAACACCAAAACAAACCTTTGTGGGATCTACTCATTGTGACTAGTGCTACAAACCAATTAGGATATGGAGTCAATACATTCACTCATTCGGCTCTGAAATGAGAATTGGATAAATCTATAAAGTTGTTGAGAATTCAATGAATATTGCAGATTGGCCTTTATGGATAGCTATCAAAGACACTAATGAAGACATTCAAATGATTGGATGACAATTATTAGCATAAAAAAATTAATAGAAAATGAAATAAGAGAAAAACCAATAAATTAATCACATGGTGTTGTGAATCGAACATAGGGTGAGAAATCCATTACTAACAAATCAACTATTATAGAATGATATCAAGGGATCCACAATGATCACTTTGTCAATCTCTCCTCCCAATTACCATTTTTAGGGATATAGTCCATAAGAAAATATCACCGATAATGATTCCTTGAGATATGGATGTAGCCTTCAAACAATAGATCTAAGATACACAAGGGAAGATAAAATATGAGGATGGTAACAAATTAATAAAACCTTGACAGAAAAGAGCTTGTAGCCATGAATTCCTAGTAGAAGTCTAAAATACCCTCCTTTCCTTAATCAAATGTTTGTGTATATGTAGGCATTGAGGTTCCTTGTTGGTTGGTGGAAGTAATTTCATGTATTAGATCCCAACCATCACTCCCCTTCTGACCCGTGTTAAAATTGAGCATGGGAATGTATGGTTTATGATCGTGTCCTACCTAAGGTAGCTAGGACTATCAAAAAATTCTTTGGACATGTTTATTTACAACATCAACCATATTTGAACCTATGTATTGTTACCCGTGAAATCCATAGTGGCTCCAAGTCATTTGGTTAATGAGATAGTGACATCCATGATGACTAATTCAAGATTCATCATGGGGGGTTCCCTTTACTGTCAAAGAAATGATATTTGTATGCAAATCCCGTACTAAGTCAATGACATGTACATGTAGAGAATGGATTGGGGTCCAATGCCATGTGATTATAGCTAGTTGGTCCATGATATTAGATTTTGGGGTTACTCTGAAAGTGTTTATACCATGCTCAAGGGTGATTCAAGTGATGTAGGATGCATGGTGTATGGAAGACCCTTGTTTTTTTTGTGATGGATAAACACATTGGAGTTGACTTGTTCATTAATTGCTAGACCTCATGTTGGTTCTTGTGTGTCATTCTTATTTGGAGCATTGTATACCTATGGAGCTTGGCGACTTCTTCATGATTGCCACATGAATGTTGGTTGCTTGTTTGGGAGGTCAAATTTCCTTGGAGGAGGGTGTTGAGCCTTAAATGGCATGGGGATGCTTGGTTTCTTGCATGGAGGCTTGGGGTAGACTTGAGGATGCTTGGGTTGATGGAGTGGTCATGTACATGGGGTGAACCTAAAGGAGCACATAGATTATGAGGAAACATTGGAGTTTTCGAGGCTTGAGGAGGTGCAACATTGGAGACATATAATGGAGCATTCACACCTTTGAGCATTTCTTGTTGTACATAAATGTGGATGAAAAAACTTCCAAAGGAGATAGAGAATGAGTAGGTAACACTTGCACGATCTCTTAATTTCTTTAAGAAACAAAATAGGAAAAAAAACTTAGAAAATTGAAGGAACATGAAGAGAAAATTTTACAGTTGAGATTCCTTAATCAACAACTTAAAATTGAAAACAACGGACTGGAAAAACAAAGGAAGAAATGGAAAGGACAAAGTAGGAAATTAATGGTTCAAAACAAGAAACTCAGAAATAAGTTGAATAGAGTCAAGATAAGGAACATAAATGTTAATCCTCAATCAAACATATACATATTATTAGCTACCACAAAATGAGAGTCTTCCTTCCCTAAAACAGATACAGAAAATTTGAAATCTCAAGGTTTTGATAAAATGAAATCAGCTTAGGACTTCATAAATCAAATTCTAGATTATATTGTGACCAACACAGTAGTTCTTGCCTCTACACATTTCAGTAAACCACAACGGGAAGGAAGAGATGAAATGCATGACTTGGGACTAATACATAAATAACAATATAAGTATGAACTACAAAAGATGCAAGAGAGATGGGAAAATCAACAATCCATTGAGAAAAGGGAGTGGGAAACCAAGTTGCAGGGGGTCCAAGAAAAGTTGCAGATTAAGTAACATGAGGTACATAGAGCATGTGGACTTCCTTTACAAGATATGTGGTGCACACCTCCTGCAAGGACTTATTCAATATTTTTACATGAATAGTGGGTCAAATTGAGAATTTTCATACTAGCCTCAGGAAAGCAACATGAGATATAGGATGTTTTTAAATTTTCCTAGATGTATGCAAATTCCACAAAGAATGAAAGAAATTCTTTGTGTGAATTATATTTATTTAACTTCTTTTTACAAGAACAAACTAGAGGGAATCCCAACCACAGTGTTGGGGATGTACAAGTTAGAGTGTTTTCATGTTATATATTAAATCAAATTAAATGGAAAGAGGATTGGGACTCCTGTGCAAAGGCATAGATGACTTCAAACATGTTTGTGTGAGGTGAGTATGCAATTCCATTAGTTATCATTGAATATCAGAAGAATTTTCTGTCAGACGTTAAGAAAACAAAGGAAATGAGAAGGATTCAAAGGACAACCATTTCAAACTTTGAAGAGATCATAGATACTCATAGCATTAATGCTCTGTTAGAATCACGTGAAAGATGGCACTTGTTACCACCTATTTTTCATACGTTAGACCCTAGATTCCTTGAGAAGGAGTAGAACCAACTGAATAGGGTTACAATTCCATTTTCCTATACTGTAGTGTACTACAAAATTTTACAGACCTATTCAAAATTGAAATGAGTTCAGAGAAATAGTTTCCTGGGTTGAAATCAAGAAACGACTTGGTTACTATGAAGTAGATTTTGGGAATGAAGCCTACAACTGGAGTCATTTTCACGATAGACTCCATGAAGTTTTTGAATAGGTTGCACAAGGGACATGCAACATCTCCCTCCAGTGTGGGGGAGATGTTAACACTGTGAACTGGCATCGGTTTTTACTACGAGCTTACACTTTTTACCATCTCTTTCTATAATTTTTTCCTTAAACCAACCCTTTTTCATGAGTTTCCATGCCATATATTGGATTAAAACAAAGGGGAGAAATTAAGGTAAGAATATTTGTTTTAATTAATGTCTTCTTAAAGTTTGATAGGTTTTAGAAACCAAAAAGATTAAAATATTATTAACCGACTGTTCTACTTCAAGAATTATTGAAACCTGTAGCAATTGTTTGATCTCACACTAGTGAAACAACAAGAAGGAAAAGAACAATATGGGCACTTTCCATATTTTCAAGAGATGGATTGTTTCCCATATGAGATTGAACCACTGAGTATAAACGAATCAAATCAAGGAAGTTTAGCTCTTGGGTTTTCTAGCCGGAGTACAACTAGGTGTCAGAGATCGACTTCCAAATCACATCCAAAGTGGACAACAACGTTCCATATCATGAGGAGAGTCAACAACAACTTCCATATTGTATGCAGAGTCACCAACAAGGTTCCAGATCATGCACAATATCATTAGTAGTTTCCATATTTTGTGGTAAATCCTCTGCAAGATTTGGATTGTATGAGATTCAATATTTACTCCAGAATATTCAAGATCTGATAACCAAACGATTTTTAAAAAGAGCATGTGGCACTAGAAGCTTGTGACCATTCAAATCACAATCTCTAGTCTCCATTTGTTGATAAATTAATATTTATTAGATCTCATAATCCTATTTGACTTTGAACTTTGTATCTTATATAAACATAGCAGTTTGTATGAAAAGAAATCAATGAATACTTTATGAATAAAAAACCACTTGTTTTCTCATATATACATTCTTCTCCACGATCTTGATGAAGTAAAGAGAATCAAGTTTAGTTTGGTAATAGTTCATTAGTTATGGAGTGAGGCCCACAGTGTTAATTGGAGAAAGGAAGGGCCCCCTGTTTTTGGTGAAACATTGTTTCATTTTGTTCATTTTCATTGATGTTTCATATATTTTTGTTGTTGATTTATTTCATTATGGTTTGTCTTTGATTTTTGTAGTGTGCATATTTCATCATTTCCAATAATCAACTTATCGATTTGAAACAATCATATGCTAAATTATACTTTGAAATATACCTAAATATAATATTGTTGTAGTAAGGTTTAATTCCTGAGAATTAAATAAATTAACTATAAATTGATAATTTGACATTTGAGGGTAGAGTAAGTTATGATTTGGGGATGAAATTGCGATAGTTGTAAGTTTATCTTTTAGATTAGCATTCAGTTCTTCAATTCATCTCTTTGGATTCATAATATTTTTATTTTATTTTTATAGCTAGATCAAATACAATAATCCCTTTTTTTAACATATAAAGTCAGTTTTATAATTAGGCATATTTTAATATACATTATAAAGACCTTAATTCTTCATACATTGTGTGTATTATTTCACAAGTTAAACATGAACCTTGGTCGATAATTAAATGAATACATATTTAGATATGTTAACTTTGTAATAAAGAAGAGATTTATAAATTGGTCATTGGTGATCTCAAAGGGAATCAATAATAAGCTAGTGAGATGTGTTCCTGTCCTCCTTTCCCTGAATGATTTGGGATTTACCCACCAACATTTCATGATATCCCTGCAATTTAGAGGAAATTACAACATTCATTCATCGTCCAGGTCCACTTAGGTAGGTGGAAACTTGTAGCATGTGTCCAAATATTATGTCTGGAATGAGGCGATGGCCTTCTCATTGGTGTGTTGAATCAACTTGTTATCAATGTCTTCCTAGTTGACAATGTAGGTGATGACTTTTGTGAAAGGAAAGATAATTGATCTCGTAGCCACTCTATAAAGTTGTGACAACTTGATGTACTAGTAGACACTAGCATTAGGATTACTGTCACCATGGAGAAGAGGTATCTCTGGTAATGTTTCCTATCTAAAAATATGCTATATATCCCCCCATTTTTAAACCATGTTTTTATCCATACAACATTTTGCATTTACATAAATATGCCCCAGGATGCCAAAATCTATCTCTAGTTCTACAGTTGCTTCACAATCAGGACTCAATTTGATTACTTGTTCCTTTTACTTCCTAGATTTTTTGGAAGCCATATCTAAATCATGTAACTCATTATTTTCAATAAAACTAGACATTAGTAATGTTAGCTACAAAAATAGAGATAAATATTTGTATGGAGAGAGATTTTTTTGAAATATAAAAACACGGGAATTGACAAGTTCTTATATTCAACGTTAGGTGTTTCAGGATAAACTTTTATTCCTATGATGGTTGTTTTGATTGCATCCTTTTGCAGAGAAGTTAGATCGAAAGGGTGAGGTATTGAGAGTGAATTTTGTACTTAGGAAAATAAATATTTCCCATATTTTTGTGCTTGGAGAAATCACTAAAGAGTTACTTTGGTTTTAGTTGAACACGAGAGGGGAAAAAATCACCCCTCATAGGAGATAGGTCATGGATGGGTTGAATGAGTATGGAAAATAAAATACGTTTTTTTTAAATTGTTGAGGCTTGACCTTGACTTCCTTTGATGGTGACTAAAGTGAGAAAAAGGGAAATAAGGTCGCTTGTGTGTTTCTGTCATCGAGGGAGTAGGTACTAGTGCGGTTTTAGTAGGGAAATCCCTTCTTGCTTACTCCATGTGAGGATATCATGTAAGAGAATGAGTGGAGGTATCCATAGTTTCTTCATGAACTCTATTTATCCCTAGATAGAGAGCTATTAAAAATATGGGGTTGGAGAATTCATTGAATTCAAGACCCCATAGAGAGATTGGTGGATTCTCCCTACCGGTTGGATGAATTTCAAGTGCATATGGAGCTAAAATGGAGAGTGCCTTCAATGGTGAGGAAGTTACTTTGTTACTCTTTCTAGAAACCATGAAATCATTTGATTGGTTTTTCGAATAAAAAAATAGGGTGCTTTCCCCTAGACATGCTTGGTTTTGTTGACATCTAACGATCATACAAGGGTTTCCACTAATAAAAGGAAGACATTCTACTTTTATTTTGTTATCTTGTTGGGTTGAGTGGCTAGGTGGAAAGGGGGAATAGGTGGAATATTCTTTCATATCAAATGGGATATCTTGAAAAAAAAAACAATCTAATTTTGTACAAGACAAGGTACGGATTTTGTTGGTACGGATTTTGGTGGTGGCCTTGGGAATCTTTAAGAGCTCGGGGAACTTCTTCGATGCACTTGAGGAGAAAGTAAAATGACAAATCGAATTTTCCAAATTTGCTTTTATAAAAATGATTTGACATTTTGCCACCCTTTTTGTCAGGGTCGATGCACTTGAGGACAAAGTAAAATGACAAATCAAATTTTCCAAATTTTCTTTTATAAAAATGATTCGACATTTTTCCACCCTTTTTGACCTTTTTCGTGCATCTCAAAAGTTTGGTTAGGTGTGATACATGATTATGATTGAAATTTTGGGAAAGTTGATGAGTTTGCAACATATCGCTCCTTGGGAAATTTTATCTCTATGCAAAAAAGGGCTCTCATCACATCATTGGAAGTTTCTCTTAGGTGCGATAAAATAATATGTTGAGCGCAATTTCAAAGTTTGATGCTTTGCAGTGTATCACAACAAAAAAAAAAATTTGAGGTGTGACATATCGCATGGATAGAAAAATTCAAGAGTTGCGATATGCCGTGATGAAAACTGTTTTCCCTATGATATATTGTGACTTCATAAACTTTTCAACGTTGCAATGTATCAAATTAGAATAAAACTTTAAAGGTCGTGCTACGTAGAAAAATCCAAAAAGATTTGAAGCAGTGAAAATCCATTTTTTTAAGAAATTATATATGAATTTAAGTATTGCAAGGAAACAAGTTTTCGTGCGATTCGATGCATCACACCAAAATATGTTTTCATGCAGCATATCACACCAAGACAAGTTTTATAGACTTGCAATAAAGCGTGATTTCATAAGTCTTTTAAGGTCGCGACAATATGAATTTTCTCAAAAAGGGTTATAACAAAAGGAGAGAAAGAAACTCCTAAGGATTCATGAGATATTTGAAGAGTGTCTAAGACTTATTCAAATTGAAAAATATTCTAAGTCATTTGTTGAACTCGAAGAGAAGTCTATTGAGGTTCAAAAGTCTAAAAATAAGGAGGGGCTCCAATCCTTTTTCCTTTAAAAAGGTATGAATAAGTTATTGCTTGCTCAACAATTGGTGACTCTATATGAAACCATGAATCTCTGCAACTAATATTTTAAACAGTCACAAGTTCTATTGAGATAAGAATTTACCTTTGACATAGCACCTTTTTTTAAGCTCAATGAGTTCCCACTATACCTTGCACTTTAAATTAGTTAAATGTGTATTCACTTCTAGCTTGAGCAACTTACTAGTAATAGTTGCAAGGACAAATCATAGATTTCTTTATTGGCTAAGTTCTTCCTCAAATGATAGTGTAGTGCCACAATGTTATTAAAGACAAGAGATGTTGAAGATTCAATCTACTTATTCATGTTCCCTCGATGTCTCTCTACTTCCAACGAGTGTCCATATCCTTAACAAATTCACCCTAGTATCATAGGCCTTGATCCAATGCTAGCAATCATCCATAGCCCCAACGAAGATACCTGCATGTCCCACGTGATATGAAATGTCTTCCCCAAGCCTTTACTTTTTATTTTATTTTTGAGAAAGAGGTGGATGGTTTTAATGTTTAATCTATTATTAGATTTCTTTGCATTTCAATAGATAACAATAGCATAAGATAGGATCACTGAGAAATACACAATCACAAGAGACACATCATTTATCATGGGAAACCCTCATGGGGAAGAAAACCCAGCAAAACTTCCTTATTATAGATAGCCAATAAAATGCCAAGAGATAACTCAAACAAATACAGAAATTCCTCTCCCAAGGATGCGCCTCTCTCTCTCTCTCTTCTCCAACTGTAGCTCCAAAACTTGTCTCTCAATGAACAAGTGAGGCGCTAGCCTCCTTATTTATACAAGACTGGCACGTGTGGGAGTGTCCTTTCACTGGCAGGGTTGACTTCTTCTTCTGGGTGGTTATAACCACCTTTATTATATTTCGGGGTCTCTTTGATATATTCTGGGGCCGATTTCTTCTTTTGCCTATTACAATTATATTATGACCAATCCGCAAAAGGGGATTTGGTCTTTTTACAATAGCTGACATGATCAATCCACAATGGGGATTGATCCAATGAATAATATATCAAATAATAATAATAATACACTTTGCAGTTACATTATTTCAACACTCCCCCTTAACAATAAGGGTATTCTACAGGAGCATCAGACGAGAGAGAGGCCTTTATCATCAATAGCATCAGGAGGACAACATCATCAATATCATCTTGGAACACTGACTGGAATATCTATAAATCATTGGAAGTTTTCTTCATCGGCAACATCGTCATTCTCAAAGGAATGCAACCATCATCTGCATCAATATGTATTAGTATAAAACTAATACATCATCATCATCACAGCACGAGACTGGCTCATCATAATACAGAACTGGATTTACGTCACATTTGTTAAGCTAGAAGCTCAGTACTTGTCTTGCTTTACATCACAACAATCAAGCTAGAAGCAAGATACTAGACTAGCTTTACATCACAGCTTCTCAAGATGGAAGCACAGTACTAGTATCATCTCATTGTCTTGCTTTACGTCACAACACTCAAGATGGAAGAAAGATACTAGACTGGTTGTACGTCACAGCTATCAAGCTGGAAGCATAGTACTAGTCTCATCTCAACGTCATGCTTTACATCACAACACTCAAGCTGGAAGCAAGATACTAGACTGGATTTATGTCACAGCTTCTCAAGCTGGAAGCACAGTACTAGTCTCATCTCATCGTCTTGTTTTACGTCACAACCATCTTGTTGGAAGCAAGATACTAGATTGGATTTACATCACAGCTGTCAAACCAGAAGCACAGTGCTAGTCTCATCATATCATCTTGCTTTACATCACAACCATCCGGTTGGAAGAAAGATACTAGACTAGCTTTACGTCACAGCTGTCAAGTCAGAAGCACAGTACTAGTCTCACCACATCGTCTTGCTTTACGTCACAACAATGAAGCTGGAAGCAAGAGATGTCTCATCACAACAACTAATCCCCCTTTTGAGGAAGGTCCTTTTGGACTATTCCAAGCTTATCTCGAAAGTGCTCAAACTTTACACGAGATAGAGGCTTGGTCAACATATCAGCAACCTGTTCATCCATGCTAACATACTAGAGCTTTAAGGCTCCTCTCTGTATCATGTCACGGATGTAATGATAACGAATCTCTATGTGCTTCGACCTGTCATGGAATACAGGACTCTGTCATCTTTATGAATCTCTGGTTGTCACATAGGATCATGGTTGCTTCTATCTCTAGGTCAAATAGGTCGGTCATCAACTTTTGAAGCCATATAGCTTCACAGCTGACAGAACATGCAACAATGTATTTTGCTTCCGATGTGCTGAGAGAAATGTTCGATTTCTTCCTACTCTGCCATGAGATCATGGTTTATCCCAAACTGAAACAACATCTTGAAGTGCTTTTTCTGTCAGAAACACTTCTTGCCCAATCTGAATCAGTGTACCCACTCAATGTGAAATCATGATCTCCATCATAATTGAGAACACAATCTAATGTACCCTTAAGGTACCTCATCGCATGTTTTGCAGCCACAAGGTGAACATGTCTGGGTTCTACCAGAAACTGACTCAAGGTGTTCACGGAAAAACAAATGTTTGGTCTGGTGTTCGTCAGGTACATCAGTGATCCAATAATCTGTCTATATAGTGTGGCATCAATCAATTCTGACAAAGTATCAACCAATAGCTTCAGCTTCGTTTCCATGGGTGTATTCATGGGCTTGCACTCTAACATATCGAATCTCTTCAGGATTTCGACTGGATACTTTCCTTGGTTAAGGGAGATCCTCTCTGGACTCTGCCATACCTCAAGACCTAAGAAATAGTGCATTAGGCCAAGGTATTTCATCCCAAATTCTGAAGCGAGTCTCTTCTTAGATTCGGTGATGAGCTTTTCTTCTCCGGTTAAGAATAAGTCATCCACATATAGCAATAGTTGTTGATGTTTTGACAACATCGGGAAGACATTCTCTAAAGATAATAATTAATAATATAATTATTATTGATTATTATATATATTATATAATAGGTAAATGATAATAGCAAATAGTTATTGATTTTTCAAGGGACGCGTCCTTTCATGGATGGTCGCCTTATGTTCCCTATATATGAAACACTCATCATTGTAACAATATATTGAATATCTCTCATATCTCATATGAAGAAAAACAACATGGTATCAGAGCAGGACTGGGCTCGACTCCCTCACGGAGGGCCCAAGAAAACGAGAGATAGCTTGTTATGATATATAGCAGCAGGGTAATGTACAACCCTCTACGCCATATACAAATATCAATTATCTTTCCAATGGCTCGTTGAAACCCTTGGCCAAGTCCAGAATCTTTCACATGAACAACTCAATCGTCGGGTTCAAGAGATTGATGCCAAATCCTTGGCTTTAAAGAGAGGACACTGCCATGCAAGGTGAAGCGATTATTATTATATAGAGAGGATATGATTTTCGACAGGGGTGTATTCACTGATATATGCACATAAATAATTCCTTGAGCTATGCCAAAGGAATTGTTGGGATTGGCATGTGGGTGAGGTTTCACACACTGGAGAGTGTATGCTAATGGGAAGGAATAGAGGATTGTGGATAAACACAACACAGTGGCATCGGTAATGGGCGCAGACACGGTGCCTACAAATTCTCTCATCACGTGGATTCCTTGGACGTGGAAAGAAAAAGTCATATGGACCCTACAACTATACAGAAGAAAATGCAACACTTCGAAGGCATTCTCACAAGCCTTGGCAGCCTCGACGGTCTTCAAATCGTTGCTCATTTGCATGAACGCGTCTACCAACACTTCCACAAAACAATGCATCACCATAGAGTCTATATTCTCTTAAAAAAAGAAGAGGTATCGGAGTGTATGCAGATCCATTGTGGTCTTCTTGTTGTTTGTGTCATCTTTCCTAATGAAGTCAACAAGTATGTCGAATGTAATGTGATCGGCGTGGAAAGAAAATGGGAGTGCCACGTTGCTGGCCGCCACCATTTGGATAACGAGATAGGTTTCTGGATTATTTCCCATCGCGAAGTAAGCATTTCCCAAATTAGAGAGAGCCATCAAGTTATCGAAGTGGCTACATGTTTTGATCACAGGGAATGTTAGAACCCTAGAATTATTCAAGTGCAGCTATAACTTGTTGGTTGGAGACATTAACATCTTAATTGTGGCACTCCGCATCAGAAATCCTTCCCCTAAAATTTGTCATGCCATGGCCAAATCGGTCAGGGTGAATCTCTCATGGGTCTTGGAACCTCATTCGATTATCGAAAGAAAATGGGAT
>JZKD02S2348423.1:34289-83047 GCA_000966675.3 Picea glauca | reverse complement strand
CCCACTGTTAAAGGCAGAAAGGTCGGGGGGGTCTAATATTCCCTGTCGACTGTAGATCTGAGCACCCAATTATAGGTCACTAAGATTAGTGATCCCTTTAACACAAAGTGCCAAAACTATCATGTCACCGTCAAACTTAGTATAAAATCATTTTTTGGGTTTTTGCAATTTACCCTTTCTTCATTTTGTCACCAACCGTAGATCTATTTGGTGAGTGACCATCGACGGTCGATGTGGATTGTGGAATCACAACTTGTGAGTGATTTAAATCATCACCCAAGCTCCACGTGCGTATCAATGGTCTTGTTCTGATCTGATCGTTGACTAGTCCTCCAACAATTCCTCTGAGATTCATCGCGCCATCTCTTCTGAGATTTGATCTTCATTTTCTCACCCTCCTGAGATTGTAATCTATGCATATCATCATACTGTAACTTTGATTTTCATTTGCTAACTCTCCTGAGATTTAATCTCTGCATATCGTCCAATTGTTTGACATCAACCATTATATGCTAACAGAATATTGTTGATATCAATGACAATTTGTCATACGAACATATCATCACATCAATGATATCGACTGTTGACATCAATAACAATATATTAATGACACTATATCCAACAATATCCCCCTTTGTCATTGATGGCAACATTCAAACTACATACTAAATCTGCCCTTTAGATGTTGCAACTTTTCTCTGAAGTTATTCTCCCCCTTTGACATCAATGGCAAACGATTGCTTCCCTTATGGTAAAGCTCTGTTTGTCTGTATACTTCTGACCAGAATTTAAAAATGGATAACTCTTCTTGCAATCATACTTTTCCTGTCATACCGAATGAATCCTTCTGACTTTTATTGTTGTCTCCCCATGATTTGGTGCCAATTGATGCATTTTTTTTTTGAGAGAGAGATTTAGGTTGGAAGAAGGATTACTCCCAACTTTTGCCTGAGATATTCAAATACATCTCTACTTATGGGTTTTGTGAAAATATCTTCCACCTGTTGTTGTGTTGGAACATATTCCAATTTAATGTTCTTATTTTCAGCCTGATCTCTTAGATAGTGGTATTTTATGGGAATGTGTTTTGATTTGGAGTGTTGAACAGGGTTCTTGGAGAGACTTACGCACTTGTATTATCATAGTGGATAGTAGTAGGTTCTTCAAATACTATTTTTATGTCTTGTAAGTTTTGTTTCATCCATTCCACTTGTGTGCAATATTCTGCTACTACAATATACTCAGCTTCAGTGCTAGACAATGAAATTGAGGATTGTTTCTTGCTTACCCAAGCTACCAGTGATTCTTCCAAAAATAATGCTCCTTCACTTGTACTTTTCCTGTCATCTACACTACCTGCCCAATCTGCATTTGAATAGGATTTTAAATTGAATGAATCCTTGCTAGGGTACCACAAACCAAGATCTATGGTTCCTTTCAAATACCTAAAGATTCTTTTTACAGCTTGAACATGGATCTCCTTTGGTGCTTCTTGGAATCTAGCCACCATCCCAACTGTTTGCTTGACATCAGGTCTGAAAGTTGTTACATAGATTAAACTCCCAATCATTGATCTTTAGTGTTTTGGATCTACAACATTGGACTCATTTTCCTTGCTTAGTTTGCATCCAACTATCATAGGTGTACTAACAGGTTTGCAATCCTCTAACTAGAATTTCTTAAGCATATCTTTAACATATCTAGACCGATGTATAAAGACTCCTATTCTAGACTGTATTATTTATAGTCCTAGAAAGAAATTCAATTCACCAAGCAAAGACATTTCAAATTCTCATTGCATCCTCCTAGCAAAGTCCTTACTCATTTTTTCATCATCACTGCCAAATATAATATCATCAACATATACTTCTACAATAATCATGTTATTACCAACAATTTTACAATAAAGATTTTTGTCTTCTGATCCTCTTTTGAGACCTTGTTTTTGTAAATAAGAATCTAGCCTTGCATACCATGATCGGGGTGCTTGTTTTAGCCCATAGAGCGCTTTCTTTAATTTACAAACATAGTCTCCTTTGTTTAATTTGAATCCTTCTGGTTTCTCAATATAGACTTCTTCTTCTAAGTTTCCATTGAGAAATGTTGACTTGACATCCATTTGGTACACTTTAAATTTTCTGTAGCTGGAGAAAGTTAAGAACATCCTAATTGCCTCTAATATGGCCATAGGTGCAAAGGTTTCTTCATAGTCTACTCCTTCAACCTGAGCATACCCTTTACATACTAATCTGGCTTTGTTCCTGATTACTTGCCCAATATTATCATTCATTTTATTTTTATACACCCATTTAGTTCCAATGACATTTTTATTTTTTGGTCTTGGAACTAGTTCCCAAGTTTGATTTATTTCAATTTGGTCCAATTCTTCATTCATAGAATTGACCCAGTTCTCATCTTTACATGCCTCTTTGATTGAGTTGGGATCAATTTGTGACAAAAGTGCTATTTTTGTTTGATACAACAATTGTCTTCTTGTGTGCACTCCATCACTCTTGTTTCCAATAATCAATTCTTCAGGATGATTCTTTTGAGTCATTCTTGAGGGTGTTTTTGTGTCTCTTATTGGGGATTCTTCTCTTATCTCTTCTTTTTGAATATCTTCTTCTTCTTCACTAGTATCCATATCATCCTCTTCCCTTTCTTATTTATTCTCTTCTACTTCTTTTGCTTGTGTACCAACTGACTCATCATCATCTTCATCTTCACTGTCAAGTATAGTTTCTTGATTTTTGATCCTTATCATTTTTAGATCATCCACCTTGACATTTGCACTCTCAACAGTATTGTGTAGTCTAAGATTGTAGCATCTGTATGCTTTCTTGTTAGAATCATATCCAAGAAAAATACCTTCATCAGATCTGGCATCAAATTTTCTGAGATTCTCATCAAGCCTTTTGATGTAGCACTTACTTCCAAAGACTTTGAAGTATTTCACTGATGGTGCTCTTCCAAACCATAGTTCATAAGGAGTCTTATTACTATTAATCATGAGCTGACCTCTGTTCAATATGTATATTGTTGTGCTTCCAGCTTCCCTCCAATACCCATCGGATAATTTTGCATCATTAAGCATAGTCCTTGCAGCCTCCTGAACTGTTTTATTCCTTCTCTCTACAAACCCATTTTGTTGAGGTGTTCTGGCAACAAAGAATTGTCTTTTTATTCCATGGGTTTCACAGAAGAGATCAAACTCTTTTGAAGTGAATTCACCACCATTGTCTGATCTAAGGCATTTGATTTTTGTCTCCTTTTCGTTTTCAACAAGGGTTTTAAAGGCTTTGAATTTGTTAAGTGCTTCTGATTTTTCTTTTAGAAAACATATCCAACCCATTCTAGTAAAATCATCAATGAACAACATAAAGTAGGACTCTCCTTGCATACTCTTGGTCCTTGTAGGTCCACAAAGGTCGGTGTGAACAAGATCTAAAGGTTTTGAGGTTGAGTATTCTTTTTCTTTTAACCTTATTCTAGTTTGATTTCCTAGTTGACAGTGTCTACACATAGTATTTGATGGCTTTATGATCTTTGGAAAGTTTCTTAGTGCACCAAGATTGTTGACTTTCACTAGATTGTGAAAGTTAATATGTCCCAACCTTCTATGCCATAGCCAACTTTCATCTACTAGATTCATATGATATTCCTCATTCAATTTTGCATCTAGTATATACACATTTTTGGGAGTTCTAGGAGTAGTACCAACCAGTTTTCTTGTGTCTTCTCTCCTAATCTCACATTTATGGGAATCAAAGATGAAAAAGTGCCCCTGATCACAGGTTTGGCTGACACTTAATAGGATAGGTTTAAGTTTTTCAACAAGCAACACATTCTTGGCTTTGTCTTTTCCCAAGCTCACAGTGCATTTCCCAAGTATCTTACCTGAAGTGTTGTCACCAAATGTGACTTTACCTTTTTGTTTATTTAAGTTCAGAAACTTGTCCTTGTTTCATGTCATATGTTTTGAGCACCCACTGTCAACGTACCAGAGATCTTCTTTATCTTGGGCTTTTAAGGCAATAAGACATTCCTCTTTGATGTTTTTTCTTTCAAAAACTTCTTTTTCTCTCTAATGAATCTTGGTTTTTCTGAGACTTCCATTAATCTACAATTATTGGCCTTATGTCCATAGTTATGAAATCTGAAGCATTCTAGGTCCCCTTCTTGTAGAGGTGCAAAAAAGTTAGAGTTTCTGCTTTTGAATTGATTTACTGCTTGGTTATCTTTACGGTTATAATTCTTAACCCTCAAATTTTTCCTTCTATATGCTCTACAATTCATAGCTTTGTGTCTGAAATTAGACCATGCAAAGCAATAGCCAAATAAAATGCGAGGATACTTGTTTTGATAAAACTTCTTTGGTATTGTCTTATCTTCCTTCTTGATGGTTGGAAGTGGTCCTTTGGAGTTCTAATCATTACTTGTCTTCTCTTCATTTTTCTTCTTGAATGTACTGAGGAGAGTATATGCATAAGATTTTGAGTTAACTCGGCTTTCTTCTTGAGAATAGCCTATTCCATTTTATTACCTGAATCCTTTTGTGTGGTAATAATCTTATCTAATATTTTAGAACTATTTTCATATTTTGTTTGAATGAGTTTTGCATCAAGTTCTTTTCTTAGGTGAACTATTTATGCCTCCATTCTTTCACGGGTTATTTGTTTCTCTTTAAGAGACTTTTCCAGACTTTCTTCGATCCTATTTACTTTTAGGATTTGGTTTTTCAGGTTTCTCATGAGTTTCTCCATCTCCTTTTCTTTATGTTCATGTTTTTCCTTTTGTTCAACTACAAAACTTTCCAGTTGTCTATATCTGGTTTTGTATTTTATTAATTTATCCAAGGTACTGAGAAGTTCTTCTTCCATATTAACTTATGTTTCATCTTCTGACTCTTTCTCATGTTTAATTTCCTTTATCTCATTATACTCTTCAATACCTAGAAAAAGGACTTCATCATCGTCAGATTCATCACTATCACTGGACTCTGATGAACTGTTTTTTTCTTCTTTTGAGTAGAAATTATTTTTCCCTTTGTAAAATTTTTCTTTGTAGTTGGGTTTTTCCTTCTTCTTGTATTGTTTGTTTTTGTTTTCTTCATCTTCAGGGTTCTCCTTGGGACAAGGACACTTGGTTTCAAAATGGCCAACCTTGCCACAGTTAAAATGTTTGAAAGGTAGCTTGCCTTTGTACTTCCCTGCTCCTTTCTGAAGTTTTCTAATAAAATTAGCTTCTTCCACATCAGATTCTTCATATTGAACTCTAAGAGTCTGGAGTTTGGCCCTCTTTACCTTGGAATCTCCTGCATATATGGTTTCCAATTTATCCCAGATTTGTTTTGCATTATTACAGTTTATTACCTTAGCAAGGATTTTCTTACTCATTCCAACTTGTAGTGTATTTAAAGCCTTTGCATGTTCCCAAAAAAATTTCTTCTCTTCTGCTTATATGGGAGTGGCTTTTGGAACATCATATCCCTTTTCCAATAATGTCCATACTTCCAGTCCAATGGACATCAGATAACTTTTCATTCTAACACTCCAGAAGACATAGTCTTCACCATTAAATAGGGGGATTTTTAATGACATCTTTAACTGTTGATCCATTCTAGTGTATATTCATCTTCAAGTGATTTAAACCTTTTGTGAAGAGACCCGCTCTGATACCAATTGAAGGATCAGATCATGTCACTGAGAGGAAGGGGGTGAATCAATGAAACAATTATTATATCAATTTTTTATTTTGTTAATGCAAACAGAATTTTAACACAATATTTTATCGTGGAACCCAAATGGGAAAACCACAAAATCTTTTCTATTAACTACAAAAAAAGTTTTTACATGTTACATAGAAGGAAGATATTCTTCCTTTTCGATCAACACCAACTGATCAGGATGCACCCACACCCTTGTTCACCGGCACCAACTGGTAGGAGGATACGACCCCCTATTTAGTCAACTACAACTGACAAGGAAACACCAACTCCCTCTACAGGCACCAACCTACCCTTGCACCACCCAAACACCCTTATTTTTTGAATCTGGGGAAACTTTAGTATCAAGTATTTACTGTATCTTTCTCTACTTCTCCGATTAATATGTCTTTTGATTCGAACTGCAGAGACACCCTCATCTCAACACTCTTTCTCATTTATATAATCTTCAAAATAGTGTGAGAGTGATACACTATGTCCCTCTGTTTGGACCATCACACCTCTTTGTTTAACTTAACCCTAATCACTGTTTTATCATTTTTACTGTGAAGGCTTTTCAGAAATTGATCACAGTTATGGATCAATTTCATCCTTTTAACTTGATCCCAAATCTCAACAATTTATTTATAGAAACCGAGTTTTGCAGGGGCACTTCCTTCAAACCATTACATGTGACCGAATGATACAAAACCACAGGCTTTATCAACTTTAGCGACGTATTGTATTCTGCCTTTTAAATCTCTTTATTCTATATGACCAATGGAAGTGACCAGACGCTAGGCCAAACGAGTGCTTGAGCACTTATCAATTCAACGGTCACGATTTAATCCCCTGATGAGATGGACGACAGTCGAGACATCGGGAACTTCGAGATTTCAACTTTTCAAATTTTCAAATCAGATCGGACGATTTTTTTCGTGGAACCAAATCAATTGTTAGATTCAATCCTTACACCCATCCTTTCATTGCTTAATCCAACAGCTAGGACTTAATAAACCAATGAGATGGATGGCCACCATTTACTTTGCGACTCCGTGCTTCGTGTGAGTATTACGTGTAGGCAGGGTGGTGGAGTGTGATGTGTAGGTAGGGTAGTGGAGTGTGGCAGCGGAGCGCGGAGGTGGTATGGATGAGTGTTTTGGTGGTTTACTCAGGGGGGGGGGGGTAGGGGGGGGTGGTGGGGTGTGTGGTAATGGGTAGGGCGTGAGGGGTGGCCGAGTTAACAGGAAGAAGACATGTTATGAGGGCCCCGCACAGGAAAAACCACCAACTCGAACCCACCCCACCGCTAAAGGAAGAAAGGTTGGGGGGTCTGATATTCCCCGTCGACTGTAGATCTGAGCGCCCGATTATCGGTTGTTGAGATTAGCGCGCCCTTTAACACAAAGCTATAAAACTGTCATGTCACCATCGAACTTAGGATAAAATCATTTTATGGGTTTTTGCAATTTACCCTTTCTTCATTTTGTCACCAACCGTAGATCTATTTGGTGAGTGACCATTGTCGGTCGATGTGGATTGCGGAACCACAACTTGCGAGTGATTTAATTCGTCACCCAAAGCTCCACGTGCGTATCAACGGTCTTGATCTGATCTGATCGTTGACTAGTCCTCCAACGATTCTTCTGAGATTCATCGCACCATCTCTTCTGAGCTTTGATCTTCATTCGCTCACCCTCCTGAGCTTTTAATCTCTACATATCGTCATATTGTAACTTTGATTTTCATTTGCTAACTCTCCTGAGCTTTAATCTCTGCATATCGTCCAATTGTTTTATATCAACCATTATATGCTAACATAATATTGTTGATATCAATGACAATTCATCATACCAACTTATCATCACATCAACAATATCAACTGTTGACATCAATGACAATATAATAATGACACTATATCCAACAAAAATAACACATAGTTTTTCTTTGTTTCACACAAAATCATGTTAATGATTTTGTTTGGGATAAAAAAACTTCATTAAGGTCAACGATAACTTGTCTCTTCTTGATTAAATTTATGTATGATCCTATGCAAAATAGGCATTGTCAACATCATGAAACCTAAAATTGGAATTACACCAATGAGAATTGTGATTCTATTCATTTAATTTTTCATATCATCAATTCCTTACCATTCTTGTGATAGCATTGGAAGGGCTCGATGTTATTATCATGTATGCCATTAAAGCTTAGAATAATAATATGAAGATTGGATTCTTCTATGCAGTTACTTAGGAGAAAGCAAGGTTTCTGTGATTCTCTAGAAGTAAATTTAATGCACAACATTGGGGGGATTACCAAAATTAGATAGACAAGTAGCTCCTCTAGCCCACACGCGACAACGGTGGGATATAAAAAAACTATGAGCATTGATGGAATTTGGTTTATGTTGGAGGGAGCGTCGGGTTCATGGCCCTTAGATCACAAGCAGTATATAATGGCAGTGGCCATGTGTTGGGATAAGTTCTCTTTATAGTCAATAGTGTTGGAACAAGAGGTACATCATCATGTATTTCATCGTTTTTATCTCAATAAGGCTTACAATGCCAAGCCTTTATGTTATTGGAATATTTAGTATTATAAATCATGCTTTGGCCTAGAGACGTCCAAATTTTGAAATTCACTACATTCTTTGATATTTTTTTTATAGCTTTATCCATTTCTCCAAAGTTAGTGAAGAATAATTATTTAATTTAGAAATCCAAGTTTAACCTCGATTGTAAATGAGCCTAGACTCAATAAAACAAAACATCAATAGAAAAACTAGATTTATGCATATGTTATGTTGTATAATATAAGAGGATTCTTGATGGGTAGTTAGGGATGCCTACGTAAGCTTACTAATAATAATAGCTGGTTGTAACACTAAAAAAACACTAACAAAATAGAAACACCTCCCTTTAAGAGAAATGTAGGGAGTAAACAAATAAAAAATTGGGTCCTAATAATTAGGCCTTATTAGATACCCAAGTACAAAATAGATTCTCACAAAAGGAGAGTAGGAGAAAAACCCATAGGAAAAAACCCCTCTCCAAAAGAGAGAGAAATGTTAGTGTTGAAAAGGGCATTGGAGATGAAATTGAAGATCTCGCAATGATGCATTGAATGACAAGATAAGGAGACTTGTGGAGGTTGAAAGCTTCGATCAAGAAGTATGACCAATGAAGAGGAGAGTCAAGTATCCTCCATGAATTTGGTTGAATTATGAAGTAGAATAGGTTTAGTTGCAGAGGCACGAGAATGACAAACAATGATAACCACCACATAAATGCTTTAGAAAAATAAGCTTCGGTGCCAAAACCAGAACAAAGGCTTCGAAAAGAAGTAACCACCATCAAGTGAGCAATGAGGCCTATGGATGTTGAAAGATCCAAATAGGAAGCATGACCATAAATCTAAATAGGGCCAAGTAGCCTAAAGTTATCAATGCCATCAAAGATCCATATAGAAATCCAAACAACAAATTTCAAACTTCTCAAACAAAGAGATTGATCCTATGAAATGAGTCCCAACTTAAAAAGCATGATTAGGTACTCATTGTAATATCCCCAAGGACGAGCCCCAGTTGTATTTATAAATAGTAAACATGTTTTGTAGGCTGGTGAGACAAGTATTGATAAGTTGGTGGGCTTATGTGTTTATTAGGTCGGAGAGCCTAAGTGTTAAAGGCCAAGAGCCTGATTTTGTATATGTAATTATGCAGATCATTAATAAAATATAAACATCGTTGCGTACAGACCGACCATGAAGAAAGAGTGATGGGGGACTAAGCTTCCACAAGGTTGGGTAAGGGAAGAGGCTAAGTGTTTGGGCCTAGGGGATAAGCTAGGTGGGCTTACCTCTAAAGGGGTTAATAATTTATTATTGTTTCCTAAAAGGCTAAGGTGGTGAATTGACCAAGTGTTGTCCCAAGTTCATGGGAAAGGAACGTATGCAAAATGGAGTGCATGCATCTCCAGGAAGACAGGTGTTGACCTGGGAGCATGCAATTAAAGTTGAAGAAGTCATCTGTGTTGGGGGTTCGCTCTCTCATTCTGTCATCATCCGCTTGAGTTCGTTGGGATCGGGGGCGTCTGAACCGTTTTGCCTCGATGTCTGCCTCTGCATACCCATGCACAGTGAAGGAAACCCTCACGAGAAGATTGTTCGTTGCCCATTCTTCCATCCTCATCCTGAGTTCACATGGATCTCCGTCTGAACCTGTTTTGTGTCTACGTATGCCTTTGCATAACCTCTCACATCTGAGAAACCAGTGGGAAGGGAGAAGTCGACCTGTGTGTCCTGTGAACCCAGGCTTATCCACACTGAAAATCTGAGTTTGTGCTTAACCATTTGGGTTGTTTTCCTATGTGTTACCTGAGCTGTGTTTTTGTCTTAGTGGGACTGTTGTAGTTTCTGGACGTCCATACCCAATTTCCTGTTGTTGTTGTCACTCGTTAGTTAACTGAATGTTGTTGTTGTTGTTGTTATCCTTACCTTGCGAGAATTGAGTCGAAAGTGGTTGAAGAAGCGGGTTGTCAGGCCCGTGGTTGAAGAGGCAGGTTGTCAAGCCTGTGAGCAGCTCTCTCTAGGTGAGAGAGTTTGTTGGGAAGTGGTTTTCTTTCAGAGAGAGTCCAGCACCAGCTACGGAGCTCTGAGAATTTTTGATCCAGCCTGTTGTCGAGACCCTGAGAGGGAGGTGAAGCAGTCGATGGACTCTGTGGCAGTAAAGGTGTATACTCCTGGGTGGAACAGGCATGTGGGGAATGAGAGTCTGTGAGTAGTGGGCGTAAGAAGGCTCCTGGAGAGAATCCTTTCAGTTGCACTGTGCAGTTTTCCTGTAACCTCAGCCTAGTCTAGGATTTCCTTGCCTCGGGTGGAGCTTAGTCCCAACTCAGGGGTGATCCACTGTTGAGCGTGATGAGCAGCGTGGTCTAAGGCTGGGAGGTTCATGGAAGGTTTGGACGTAGTTGGTGGTGTTATGCCAGTTTAAAAGATAAGTATCATTTATGTGCTTAATTTATACGTTATGCATGTTTGTGCTACTGATGCTTGAATGTTATCATGTGTTCCGTTGCATGTGGATTTACTGTTAATCTTGTTTTGAATCTGAATGGTAACAATAACTATGTGTTATGTGTTTAATTTTCAATTAAAATGCATGTTATATATATATATATATATATATATATATATATATATGTATGTATGTATGTATGTTCCGCAATGGTAGCATTGCCCGGTCTGTGGGTGGCTGGGGATGTTACACTCATGTACAATCAACAAAAAACCATCATAATTTGTATGCATGTTGTCTAATTATTTTACGAAATGATTTTTTTTGCGGACATAAATATGCATAAAATTAATATTTTTTTGTTATTTAAAATCCATTTCTGAATATAGAAATGGATTCAACATTCTGAGAAATTTATGAGGCATTGGGATTATATAGAAATAGTCACTCCGGATCTAACAATTTCTCAAAAAATTTTGAACAAAAGTCTCCAAAAAAATATCACCAAAAAAAATCATCATATTTAATAGAACGTTTAAACTGCTACATTTTTATATCAACCATATAACAACAACAATAGTACATTTAGAATTAAAAATAACACCAATCGTACAATAAAGTTCCATGTCAACGCCAAAATATTTTAAACACAACTACGTACGGGTTGGACAATGCATATACTCGTCAAAAATTTCTATCTATTCACATAATTATTCTTCTTTATTTATTTCAAGCAATCTCCAATTTTAAATGCAAATGTCATGCAATGTTTGGCGTTTGGCTAGATCTCATTCCAACTTAACTTTTATATAAAAAAAAACAGATGGAAAATTCGTCGATAGACGTTAATCGATGAAAGGTTCGTCTTAGTTTTGATTCCCTCACGTCACTGATGTGACAGTGCATGAGAATCGATGGGAAACCGTCAGAAAGAGAGAATTAATGGGGCGTCGGTTGTATGAAATCTGACGGTCATGGAAGTCGCCATGAGACTCGAGTCTAAATTAAATTAAGAGGGGGAAGGGGGAAATTATGGAGGGAGTTGCATATGAAGCATTCAAATTGATTTATAATTACTAAAATTCATTAAACTAATTATTTTTTAAATCACAAATTTTTGGTATTTTTCAATTTTGAGGGTTTATGATAAAAAATAGTGATGGAGGTTCAAGTAAGAATTCTGGTTTGATAAAAAACAAATGAGATGTTTATAATTATATAAATGTTTACTAAATTGTGAAAAGTATTAACTATATTTTCCTTAAAAATATGAGGTGTGATATCCATTAGAATCCTAATATATCACTATATTATTACATGTCTCCTTGATAATTTTTATTTTTATATGTAGATTTTATTTAACACTTGATTCACTTCATAGGAGAGTGGTATGATTTTTTTTAATTTATGAAAACACAATTTTTAAGTGTTAAATTTGTATGGATACATGCTCTTTACTTTTAAAGATTAAGTTTTTTTTAGGAAAAATAATAAACTTGGGGTATTAATTATTATTAGACAATTTTTTAAAGATAACTTTTAAAAAATGCAATGCAATTATAATCATGAACATTGAGAAGAGACCCAACCCTTCTATATTTATTAGGTACCATAGACGTAGATTTGGCCATATCAAAGGATCTAACTCCTCATATATAAGCTATTCCCATTAATCATCTTTTAAGTGAATGGAGATGCAACATGAATTAAACAACTTGGATTTTCTATGGGAAACAATGCATTCATCTACATTAGATGAAGCAAGAAATATGTTTTACTAAAGTGTTTGCCAACATCAAACCAATCCAATAAGTGGAAAAAAATCTCCAATAAGTGGAAAAAAATCTTAATGAAAAAGAAGGAGGGAGTATGTCAACATTCATGATCTTTTACTTAAGAAGGAAAGGTAGAAATCATATCTTAAAAATTGTTAGACACTAAACGTGGAATATAGAGATGACCAACCATATGCTTTAATTAATTATTCGAACTCAAATAAAATTTTAAACATTTAAAACTAAATATCGAGTTTAACTCTAAAACCAAACGTGGAAATAAATAAATATAAATATTCATATAAAAATGTCTATATTTATGCAAATTAAAGATACAAATATAATGTTTATATAAATTGAAAATATAAGTCACCTCTAAAATATTTGGACATAAAGGATCATCACTAATTACTTATATACTTTCTAAACTTTTCTAATATAATAATATAATTATATTCTTTTTATATATTAATCATATTAATAAATAAAAAATTTAAAAAATGCATAGATCATCTATTAATATCACTATAAATATAATTGTAAATAAAAAATTATTTTCAACCCATGCCAATGCCAACACCAATGACTAAAGTTTGAGTGCACGTATCATCTATAATAAAGATCCACTAAATTATAGAGTTGAAGGAAATAAAGTAAAGAAGGGGGATGCATTAGGTGATGATTAGATGTAGGTGAAGTATCCTAAAGAAAAGGGATGTATTAGGTGTAGTTAGGAATAAGTCCTCATGGCAACGAAAAGCAAGTGAATACTTTAGAGAGATTTTTAAGATACATGGCTGAAAGTAAATTTTGTGGGCAACCTCGTTGAGACTTGTTCATAGGCCTTATACTTGTTTATGGCTTAAACCTTGTTTGTTGAATCGTTAGGTATCACATCTTTAGTGGTTAGGTCCATCCAACTTAAACGTAATTTATTTATTTTTATTTCTCATTCATCCAGTAGGCAAGTGGAGGTGGTCCAGATGCATTTTAACTTTATGGAAACATGTTCTTAATTTAATAGTACAACATTTGACTTAATCCAATTCTAATTAATTCCTCTCACTCACATTGATTATAAAAAGTTGTTCAACAAAAGTAAGTTGATTATAAGATATGTTCATTTCTAGGCACCACCACTACCTAATAAGTACACCCACATTGGAATCCTTTCATACGTCAACGTTCATCATCTTTTGTATAAAGAAATGGTCCAAAAATGGAAACATGTTCTTAATTTAATAGTACAACATTTGACTTAATCCAATTATAATCAATGCCTCTAACTCACATTAATTATAGAAAGTTGTTCAACGAAAGTAAGTCAATTTTAAGATATGTTCATTTCTAGGCACCACCACCACCCACATTGGAATCCTTTCACACGTCAACGTTCATCATCGTTTAATTAAATGGTCCAAAAATGGGAGCATAGATTTGACAATTATAAAGAAATGGTCGAAAATTGAAATGGGAACTCATCATCTTTTAAAGAAATGGTCCAAAAATGGGAACATAGATTTGACAATTATAAAGAAATTGTCGAAAATTGAAATGGGGACATGGTCTTTTATAAAGAAATTAATTGGTAATATAGATTTGAATAGTTATAAATATTAAAATTAAATTTAGGTATACAAAATAAACTTAAATTTGAAAAGATAAGAGTACATTTAAATGTTCAGATTTTATGTTGTTGGTAAGTCATATATAAATTATTGATGATGATGATGATGATGGGTACAACATAAGAACACAAATTTTAGAATATATATATATATATATATAACCTAAATTTTAGAAAAAGATAAAAGTACATGTAAATGTTTATATGTTTAGAATTTATGTTGATGGTAAGTTAAGGAGGGACTTGGTTTTTGCTATCTATGCAAACATGGTTATGAAGATATTAACCATCTTTTCATTCACTGTACCTTCTTAAAGACAGTTTGGGCCAAATTAACACTACTTTTATAGATTAAAAGAACATGGGAAGGAGCCACACTTAATGATTGTTTTGTTACTTGGATTAAGGAAGAATCTGTATCAAAAAGTCTATCTGCACTTACCTGTTGGTACATTTGGCTCAAGAGAAACAAAGTCATATTTGATGAGAAATCACCTTAAGTTTCTGCAGTGATTTATAAGATACTTGGATCTCTTAACTGGATACCTCAATCACATACTCCTATCTCCCTAAGAGTTTGTTCGATTATACAGAAAGAAGGATTTATTATTACTTGTTTTGATCGGGCGGCTATATCAAGTCGCAAGTGGTGTGGAGATGGTGGCGTCATCAAATTTCTAGAGTCAATTGTATATAGATGGTATATCAACTGTGGGGAAAGCACAAAATCAAAGGTCGAGCTTATGGGAGTTTGGGTTACTCTCACACTTGCCCATCTGTGGTCTATACAAAATTTACAGATATTGGGGGACTCCAAGGTAGTTATTGATTGGCTAAATCATAAAAGTAACTTACAGGCTATTGACATCGAAGGATGGAAGCATAGAACAATGGAATTGACCACCTTATTTCAAAGAATTATCTTTCATCATATTTACAGGGAATTCAAGAAGGAGGTAGACCTATTATCTAAACAAGCTCTCTTGGAACCAGAAGACAAATTAACCTTTTTCCAATGGGTAGGAGGGGTTGGAGGCCCACATACTCATATAAATCTCTTTGAATTTTCTCTTAGTTGAAGTAGAACAAGATTACCATCCTTCTGGTAGTCGGAACTCTCAAGTTTTGTTTTGTTATTATGAAGAGATAAACTTTATCTTGTTGGTTTATGTCTTTATACCCTATGTGGTATGTAAGGAACTATTTTGTGGATAGTTGTTGGGTCATATAGCATCGAGTTCGAACTGAATAATTTTTTTTTATTAAGGATCTTTGAAGATGTAAAAAAAATTATACTCTTATAATTTTGAGCGAATTTTCTATTGGAAAAAAAATTCAAGTATATAAATCTCCTTGCTTCTACGTAAAGAATTTTCAATGGTTAATTGTATTTCTTTTCTAACATGTACAAGTATCTATGAACATGGAATATGATAATCAAGTATATGTGTTTTATAATTTAAAGATTTATTATACATGTCGCGGCAATGTATATAGCGATCGATTCATGGTTGACCATAAATTTCACATTCATTTTCAAAGTTTTACATTACACAATTTTTATTATTATTTTTAAAAAATATTAATATGTATTTGTTCATTTAACAATGGTGGAGCAATTCCACCTCTTATTATGAAGCCGGTGGCGGCGTAATTATTATAGAAATCCTAGAACCAAACAAGATAGTGTAACGAGTTGGGAAGTCGTTCACGACACCGCGTGGAAGTCACTCATTGTATGTTCTGTGTTACCTTCCTCGACACGCTTCCTTCTTTCTTCTTCTTCATTCGTTGACTGAAATCTCACATCATACCTATGCTTGATCCCCTCGATTCCATTTCTAGTTTATCCAATCGAATACATTGAAGTACTTGTTAAAGAACCCATAGAAGTGAACCTAAAACCCTTTGAACCAGAACTTCAATAGACACGAGGCTATCATAATAGAAGCACCCGTGCAGGACCAGATAAGTCGATGGTGTGAAAGGCTAAGGCCACTAGGGTGTCCTCCTATTGTTTGTGCACTCGTTACCTTCCATAAGGGAGATATCGTTCATATCCTGACGTGAACATAGCTCATTGCATGAGCCAAATAAAGTTTTTTCAAGAACAATTTCTACGGGATACCACACCTCCTATATGCCTTAAAGCAGTCGTTCACTGCATGGGAGGAAATTATGTGTCTAAATTTGGTAAAGCATGTGCATTTAGGGAAATCCCCTTAAATTCATCCCCAATTTTGCGCCCGAATGGAGAAAGATAATGGAATCAGCGCAAACATGGGCAATGATAATGATAATGTTTATGTGTGATATAAATTGAAGAAGGGCGTGCAGGATGAAACAACCATCATGCGGGTGATCGCACAGTATACAACAACTTTCACTACTTCTTAGGTGATGATAATGACAATTAATTCTTTAGCCTTTTGTTATTTCATTTTAACCCTATTGAAGTTGGATTAACCATAGGTGAAGAAACTGAGAGCCAAAGGCGAGAAGGAAATGATGAAAATAGATCTCCAAGAGGATCAAATGAAAACAGATGCAATAGAGGTAGAGAGGAAGTGACATGAACATGAATCTCTCAACATCCAAAATTCATGAATGTAATCATTTGGGTATTGTTCTCTTATTTTCTGACATATTGTCTGCATCCTCTACAAAACCGTCATTTGTCTTCCCTCCTCTCAATGTGTTCATAGATAATATCCTCAGTTGACGCATTGAATTATCTGTCGAATTATCTATGCAAATTCTCCATGCATCAGAACATCTGGATCATTCCTAGAAACAAGAACTGCCTTTGGGTCATCCGTAATGACATAATCACCTGGGTCAACAGAATTCATGACTTAAGCTTAGTCAACAGAATCGACCGTTGACTCGTCTGCTTCATCAACAAGATCTACTTTTGTACCCATTGCCTTCTGACACCTTGCAAATCCAACTACCCCGAGATGAGGATCTCCCACACAAAAAACACAGGCTAATGCTGACACCTCCCGCAACAATTCCTTGAATCCTTTAAAGCTAGTGGGCACCTCCATTGAACAACTTTTGCCATCAAAATTCATCTTTGTCGGGTGCCTCCGTTGAAAATTTTTTTCCCATCAACATTCATATTTTTTGTGGAGGACAAGAGCACCTTGCTCATATTAAGAGGCTCGATCCCTTTCTTGCTTTCCTGCAAAATGGAGCGAACCATCGCAGACGCCTCCCCATCTCCCTGCGTCGATTGGAAGGACTCGATTCTCACAGTATTCAACAGTTCTAATACACATATTTTTCTCATTTGCCTCCAATAATATCCATACAGAGTGAACCCCAAGTCTTTGAAATTATATAACAAGTACTTCCCTGTCGTTGATTTGGGTCTACTAGCAAAGAGCGGATCATGGGTTTTGAGAAAAAGTTTGGCTATTTCAAGAGGAAAAAAACTCAATATTAGGGATGGAACCCAAGTGTAGAAACATAATGGGACCATATGTGTCCTCAAGGTATTTCAGAGCACGATAAGGAACCTCTCCCAATATCTGGAGATTCTCGACAATGGGCCATGGAAACAATCCTAGAGGTAGCTCTGGATTGCTTGCTTCCTTCTTTTTCAAACAATATTTGTGGAATAAGACGATGACCTATGAAATACAACACACATTTATGGACAATCAATGTATGATCATCTGGAAGCCTAATCCTCAATTGGTCCATTCATGGTTGAAACAATAAATGCCAAAGAATTTGAGTTTGTGTGGAGGAGAATTGTTGGGATACAATCATTGACATGTGTTTGATTGACCATACAATTGTATTAATATTTTTTACAATCATGGTGGCATCTGCAAATTCAAAATAACTGAGCAATTGGTGGAAAATTCAAAACCATCGTGGATTCAAATGATTTTTTTTGCAGCGGTAGCTCAGTTAAAATATAAAGCCAGCATTGAAAATGCGGGCTTGTTAACTTTGTCATGGAAGATAAAGTAATGCATATTAAATGCAAAGAAAATATATTTTCAAACTTAAATTCAACTTCAAAGTTTTGCGGCAGGTATGTCGATAGGAAGATCTTGTTTTTTATTAAGAAATTGTAATTAGAGGTATTTACTCCATTAAAATTATATAAGATTTGTACTTCATCTCAATTACATGAAATAATTTACTTACACATTGAAAATGGTTCATAAGAGATAAACATTTATCTAAGAAAAATTGGACTTTGGTGGAAAATAATAGCACTCATACATCACTAACCAACCAAATTTTATTGATGGATTCTCTAGTACTAGGTGTTTTTGATGTATAACCGATTTTTTTTAAATTAATATGAAATAAATATGACTTCACCCCAACCCCACAAAAAAAAAAAAACACTACCTCCTAAAGTAAATTCAAATGTAATTTATTGTTTTTAATGTAGTAGAGATTAACACTAAAATACCCATATTTTTTCCCTCGGGGTGTAGGGAAATCGGTGATGGAGTGTACTATTAAGGCACTTCGTTATGTGAAGTCACTGATTCAAAACCCTGA
Organism: Picea glauca; assembly: GCA_000966675.3. Taxonomy (NCBI): domain Eukaryota; kingdom Viridiplantae; phylum Streptophyta; class Pinopsida; order Pinales; family Pinaceae; genus Picea; species Picea glauca. Next base: position 64,391 of record JZKD02S2348423.1, on the reverse strand, counting down.
CTTACCTTGTGTGTCGCATATGGGGCATCGTGACACACCTAGAGGTTATAGTGGTAGCATTCGTATAACACAACCATGTGTCATGCAAGAACGCCCCTAACTAGTTGTTGATTCCGTCAACAAAACAAAACACCCATATTTTAGGCATGGCAGATCTATGTTCTCCCAGTTTGCAGAAATATAAAAACATACTCTAGAATTTGCATAGGTATGGATTTAAATAAAGGATTTATATTTAAGTCAACTACAAATGAAAATGTCACGTCATGGCCTTTAAACTATAAAGAGTTTACCTTTAGGTGTAGATATTTATATACAAGTAACCAAATTGTGCCCAAAATCTTGTAATGCAAGTTGAGCTCCTAGGAAACCACACAATAATCCCACTTGGTGGGTGAGAGAAAAGTAATAACTCCATCTCATTAGCTAAGAATCTCCTCTATTCCCATTGGATCCCAAGTTGCCTCAATAAGAAGCCCTACCAATGGCCTCATAACAATAAAATATGCCTTGGACTACTCTCTAGCTTCTAAGAGGACCATTAGACAAAGTAGAGACTCAAAAGGCCTTCCTTGAGAACTCAAAGAAGAAACTCCATTACTATCTCCTCCCATGTTTGTGTTGGGTTGTTATATTATTTGCAATGAAATTCTAGTCGAGGTGGATCGACAACAAGTCAAAGGTCGAGGTGAGTCGACTGGGTAAATTCGAAGTCAAAGGTCGGGGTAGTTCGACGTGGTAAAGGCATCGAAAACAAGTCGAAGAGGTCAAACAACAAGAGGTCGATAGGTAGATGTGTGGTGACTGACTGAAGACCGAATAAAGTTCGATTGGTAGCCGACTAGTAACATGACTTGGAGTCGACTGTAACATAATCCTGAGATTTGCGGGATTTGTAGCCAATGATATGCATGGATCTGTAACCATTTTTGGGTGCCAAGTATTTATGGTTTTTCCCGTTGTAAATCCTATAAAGAGGAGTGTTGTAAGGTTGTAAATGATAATGAATCAAAAAACAATGAATCTTAGGATAACCAGTCTTTAGAGAAATATTTAGATGTAGGTTGTTGGTCATGCAGATGTAAATCAGATTGGCTACAGGGTTGTTCTTGCACATGAAAGAGGGTATGATGTCAACTGTGTCTTAGGTGTGGAACAAGGTTAGACATGTAACCTTTTATTTATATTAAATAAGAAAACAAGAAAAAAAAACGCTCAAGGAATGTCAGTTTTCCCGGTTTGGGTTTCCAAGGTAAAATCTATGTGTACTGTGTGATTGATTTGTGATTTACTTTCTTGATTAAATTCTTCTTCTCTTCTGCTAGGTTTAGTGTGGAAGTGTCTCTCATTTCTTGACAAATGGTATCAGAGTTTTGTTATGTTTTGATGAGTGTATCAGATCTTGATTTACCAATTTAAATCTGAGACCTAAACCCTAGGTACAGTAAGAGTTGTAAGTCATAAATTTTGTTAAAGATCATGGTAAAGAATGATGAGCAATTCAAGAATAGAGATAGAAAAATTCAATGGCCATAATTTTGAGCTTTGGAAGCTTAAAATGGAAGATCTTCTTGTAGATCGAGAACAATGGACAACGGTCTATCCAAGTACCCAACTGATAGGCATGTCGACAGAAGACTGGGAGAAACTCGAAAGAAGAAAAAGAAGTACGATTCGACTTTGTCTTGCAGATTCAATATTGTTGAATGTCTCAAGTGAAGATTCGACCAAGAAACTGTGGGATAATTTTCTAAGATTATACTAGTCGAAATATCTGGTAAATAAGTTGTTTCTCAGAAAGAGATTATATCTTCTAATAATGAGTGATGGAAGTTCGGTGACTAAAAATTTAAATGCGTTTAACACCATTTTAATCCAGTTATCATACGTGGATATTAAAATCACTAAGGAGGAGAAGTGTACAAGCCTATTAAGTTCTTTGACAGAATCTTGGGATAGCTTAGTTGTGGCTATAAGGATTAATACAACCACACTAGTGCTAGAAGGTGTGATTTCTCCTCTGTTGTCAGAAGAAATGAGAAGAAAGAACATGGAAGGATCGATCAAATATGATTTAGTGGTGAGAGGTTGACCGGTTGAAAGAGATAAATACAAATTCTCCAGTAGAAATTCTAAGTCAAAGGGTAGATCAAAATCCCTGGTTCAATCGACAAGAATATGCTAGAAATGCGGTAAAGTTAGGCATTCCAAAAAGGATTGTATGTCGAGGGTGATGGAAGTCAGTACAGGATCCGACGAGAATCGGTCGACAAAAAGAGACAACCCAGGAAAAGGGAGGTGATGTGTACTTGGCATTGAAGAGTACACAGTCGGATCAAGGCATTTGGTTCATCGACCCAAGTCCTATTATATTACACCACATAGAGAATGGTTATGCGAGTATGAATGATATGATGGAGGTGATGTGTTCTTGGGGGATGACTCAAAAACCAAAATTGTTAGAGGAAGAGTTTGAATGATACTATAGGATGGGAGGAAAAGAACACTTCCAGGTGCACTGCACATTCCAGGTTTGGAAAGAAATATGATATCTGTTAGTAATATGAGTGATGTAGGGGTACACACTCTGTTTTAGAAGGATTTGTGCAATATTGTTAGAGGTGCGACAGTCTTAATGAAAGGAGTTCGGATTGGAACCCTATACAAGTTATTAGGGAATATATACTGGAATGGATGAAAGAACATAATTTCTCCTGAAGTCAACTCAATTTTGAATCAACTTGACCTGACTCGGGTTGAGTCAATACAAAATGACTCAACAAGACATGATAAAATCGACCTGACCAGGCTATGGCATGAGAGGATGGGACACATTGGAGAAAAAGGAATTTGATTTATGTACCACAAATATATGGTTGAAGGTTTCCTGAATTTGGTTTAGAGGTCGACTTTTGTGAACATTGCATATATGGAAAACAAAGTCGGGTGAGGTTCCCATCTGGAGTGGCAAGGGAAAATGGGATTCTAGAACTGGTTCATAGTGATGTGTTTGTCTTGATTACAGTGCCTTCACTTGGTGGATCCTTGTATTATGTCTCCTTCATAGATTAATTTTCCAGGAAGACATGGATATATTTCTTAAGGAATAAATCATAGGTTTTTCAAGAAATTTAAAGAGTTTAAAGCTCTTGTAGAAAACCAAATAGATGGGAAGATTAAGGTGCTGAGAACTGAAAATGGAGGTGAATTATGTGGAAAATAATTTGATTAGTTATGTTAGCAGTATATCATAGCATGCAAAAATACCACACCATATAACCCACAACAAAATGGAGTTGCCGAGAGAATGAACAAAATGTCGATGGATAAGGCAAGGAACATGTTAAGTGGTGTTGGGCTTGCACAAGAATTATGGGTGGAGGCAGTCAACACTGTAAGATATCTTGTGAATATGTCTCCTTCATCGACACTAGTAGACATGAATCCACATGAGATATGGTCGGGTAAGAATCCTTTGATTTCAAATCTCAAAGTATTTGGTTGTGATGCACTTATGTATGTTCCCAAGGAAAAGAGGAGCAAGATAGACAAGAAGGAAGTCGAATGTATTTTCATTGTATAAAAGAAGGAATGAAAGGATATAAGATCTGGGGTCTTGCATCAAGGAGAACAGTGTAAAGTCAAGATGTGGTCTTCAAAGAATTCAGAGGTAAGTCTGAGCCTGAAGAAGTTGTTCAGACCGATAATAATCTTGATATGGTACGGTTTGAACTGACGAATGAAGAAGATGATTCAAATGAGTCAACTGAATCTGAGGAAGAGGTGGAACAACAAACTCCGATGGTAAGGAGGTCAGAAAGAATAAGAAAACCAGTCGAGTATAGTCTTCCTGACTTTCGTTCTGCATTTGTTCTAACTTCCATCCACGATGAGCCCAAGTTGGTTGGTGAGGCAGTTGACTCGACAGAGGGTAAGCTTTGGAAGGATGCCATGGTCGAAGAGATGGAATCCTTGCACAAGAATGAGACATGGGATTTAGTAAATTTACCTAGTGGAAGAAATCTCGTCAGTACCAAATGGGTATTTAATAAGAAGATGAATGTCCCAAGACAAGTCGAGAATTTCAATGCTCGACTGGTAGCGAAAGGTTATTCCCGAGTCAAGGGATTCGACTTCAGTGATTTTTTTTCCCCTGTTGCAAGACTAACTTACATTAGAGTACTAATGTCTCTAGATGCAACATTCGATCTGGAAATAGAACAGATGGATGTGAAGACATCGTTCCTACATGGGGACCTGGAAGAAGAAATCTATAGGAAAAAACTTGAAGGATTTGTAGTAAAGGGAATGCAAGAGTTGGTGTGAACACTAAAAATATCCCTCTACGGTCTATGCAATCGCCAAGGATGTGGTACTAGAAGTTCGACACATACATCCTTCGTTTTTTATTTGTGAGAAGCAAAGATGATCACTGCATATATTACAAGGAAGAAGGTGGGTGTTTCATATATGTAGTTTTGTATGTCGATGTCATGTTGTTGATTGGAAACAACATGGATGCAATAAAGGAGGTGAAGAAGAAACTATCCTCCAAGTTCAACATGAAGGATATTGATGCAACTAACTTCATTTGGGGAATGGAGATTAAGAGAGATCGAGCCACTATAAATATTTGGTTGAATCAGACGAAGTATATTGAAATAGTTATGAAACAGTTCAACATGCAGGATTGCAAACTAGTGAAGGTGCCAATTCCTGTGGGAGCAAGGCTAACTGCTGAACAATGTCCAAAGACACAGGAAGAAATAGAGGACATGGCATGTGTAGCCTATGCAAGTGTTGTTGGTAGTCTAATGTATGTGATGGTCTTCACTCGACCAAACATTTCCCATGCAATGGGAGTGTTGAGAAGGTACATGTCGACACCTGGAAAGGAGAATTGTACTGTTGTCAAGAGAGTATTCAAGTATTTGTGTGGCACGAAGGACTATTTTATACGCTACCAAGGAAAACCTAAAGGTGACAATGGTAAATTAAATGTACATGGATTTGTCGACGATGACTGGGATGGAGATCTGGATCAACGGAGGTCGACCAACGGATATGTCTTCAAGATGTTCGGTGGAGCAATAAGTTGGATGAGTAAGTGATAGGCGGTCGTAGCCTTGTCAACAACAAAAGTTGAATACATGATGACCACTCATGGAAGAAAAGAAGTGGTATGGCTACAAAGGTTGTGTTCAAGAATCAGGTTTGAGTAGAGAGCTACGAAGGTAAATTGCGACAGTCAAAGCGAAATATTTTTGGCAAAGAACCATGCTTATCATTCAAAGACTAAGCACATTGATGTACAATACTATTTCATAAGAGATATGGTGGAAATTAACAAGGTGCTACTGGATAATGTAGACAAGTTGGAAAACATAACAGACTTGTTGACCAAGTATGTGAGTGTTGTGAAGTTCTCTTGGTGCAGAGAGGAAATGGGCATTGTTTCCCTCAGTCTGTGAACGGAAGTTTAGGAATCTCTTGTTTCAGAAAAGAAGACAACAAGTAGGAGAATGTTGGGTTTTTATATTCTTTGCAATGAAAGTCTAGTCGAGGTGAATCGACTGACGGTCGAATTTGAGGTGGATCGAAAACAAGTCAAAGGTCGAGGTGATTCGACCGGGTAAAGTCAAAGTTGAAGGTTGAGGCAGTTTGACGTGGTAAAGGCATCGAAAACAAGTTGAAGAGGTCAACCGACAAGAGGTCAAAATGCAGACGTGTGGCAACCAACTATAGACCGAATGAAGGACGACTGGTAGTCGATTGGTAATATGACTTAGAGTCAATTTGTAACAGAATCCTAAGATTTGCGAGATTTGTAGCCAATGATCTGCATGGATTTGTAACCATTTTTGGGTGCCAAGTATTTAGGGTTTTTCCTATTGTAAATCCTATAAAGAGGTGTGTTGTAAGGCTGTAAAGGCTAATGAATGAAAAACAATGAATCCTAAGATAGCCAGTCTTTAGAGAAATATTTAGATGTAGGTTGATGGTCATGTAGATGTAATCCAGAATGGCTATAGGGTTGTTCTTGCATAGGAAAGAGGGTATGATGTCGATTTTGTCTTAGGTGTGGACCAAGGTTAAACATGTAACCTTTTATTCAGATTGAATAAGACATTAAGATATCATAACACTTAAGGAATGTTGGTTTTCCCGGTTTGGGTTTCTAGGGTAAAAACTTTGTGTACTATGTGATTTCTTTTCCATTTACGTTCTTGATTAAATTATTCTTCACTTCTCCTAGGTTTAGTGTGGAAGTGTCTCTCATTTCCTAACAAAAGGAAATAACACTATTATAAGGTGAAGGTTTAAACCTCTCCTTGCTAAAGTACAACAACCATTTTCTTCTCCTCACACTCCACTCAGAGTATCTTCCCATTCCCGTTAGAAAAATGAAACAAAATGTTGGATCATGTTGAGAAGGAAGAAGAGGCTACAAAGTCTGTAGACACCAAGCAATATCTCCAAGAAGAGGAAGGATAAATTTTGGTGGAATTAAAAGATGAGGAGATGCAAGAACTAATGACTCCATTCTAGGAACAATAGGAAGAATTGATCAAAGTGTCCAAGAAGAAAAAGATCGAACCCTTCTAATAGACATTGACTTACATGAGTTGACACCATCATAGGAATCTATTTTAAAATACATCATTTGTATATCTTGTTATGTAGTTAATTTTTTAGAATTTATTCAACTTATTCAGGAAAAGAAAGAAACTCATGTAGAAAAAGAAGAATCCCTACCTAGAAAACCCCCTATCTTATAAGTGTCGATGGTCCCTCCATGACTGAAAAATACCTTTTTTTATTATATATCTCCTATGTATGAGTACAACCACAATTTTTACTCAATAAAATTTAACCAATTGGATTTAAAAAAAATGTATAAATTAACATGTGATTAATGTCACTAAAGATGTAGATATAAAGTTAAGGAAGGAAAAAAAATAAAAATCTAAAACTTAAGAGGTGATCATTAAATGAAGGTGAATTATCCTGGACAAAAGGGATACATTATGCGTTGATAGATTATCCTAACTAAGGATAAGTACTTCGGGTCAAGAATGTTCATAGGAATAGTAAGTGAATACAAGTGAAGATAGCGTTAAAGGGATTTTCACTAGGCAATTTTCGTATACCATTAGTATCTATGGCATGTTCAATGCAAATTATGTTTAGGATCTATCTATATTGCATGCATGTAAATTTTTTGTGTAACATTAAAGTGAATGACCTTTTAGAGTTAACATAAGTTTAATTAAGTTAATTCCTATTTTTTTGGCATTAGTGACTTAAGTGAAAGTTAAATTAAGTCCTAGCCGTTAGATCTAAAGTGAAGGTGAGATTAGATCTCAGCCTTTGATCACTTTGGAGATTTAGGGTTTTGGATTTAGGGTAAACTCATGATTATAAAAGGAAACCTATGTGAAGGAGGAAGACACTTCGGGAGGAAGTCACACTTGATGAGAGAGATCAAGAGAACCTTGGTGAGAGACCAAGGTGAAGATATTTGGTGAGAGGTCACGATCGAGAGACTCTTGGTGAGATTCCAAGAGCAAGGGACCTTTGGTGAGATGCCAAGGTTGAGAATATTTGGTGAGATGCCAAGATCAAGATCTTTGGTGAGATGCCAAGATCAAAGATAGCAAAGGAATTTTTGCTAATTGGAGAGTGTAAAAGTAAAGAAGGACTTTTTCTTACACAAGAGTGAGGAGATCTCACTGATTGGGTGAAGATATTTCATCGAAGTGTTGATGCAGATAGGGTTGGATCACAAAGGATCATGATTCAAGATATTGGATAGGTAGAGAAGGACTTCCATCTAGAGATCATATAGGTCAAGGAGGAGAGAGAGAAGAGGCAACCACATATGGGTTTCCTAGGATTGAAGCCACAGGAAAGCGGTATGTCATACATAAGTTTTATGTACATGTACATATGTCACGGTGGAGACAGTCATGTACATACACGAGTCACAAGTAGGAGAATCATGTATGTACGTGAGTCAAATAAAGGTGAATCATGTACACCTCAAAAAATGTGTTGTTCAGGGGCTGTACAACAGAGCATACTTGACCAAGTTTGTCTGTAGTTTTATTTCTCTTAGTGCACCATTTTCCCTATTAGGGGAACCCTTATTTGACCTTAATAAAAGTATGTTAGGATTGGTTTTCCCTCCGGGGTTTTCCAGGGGTAGTTTACCCAAAAATATTTGTGTTTATGTGTGAGATTTTTGGTTACCTTATTTTTGCTTCCACTGCATGTTTATATTATGATTACTCAGTTGGGATTTTAGTAGATAAAGTGATTTTATTTTGTACTAACTGTTGGGTGTTGTGTAGGCAAATATCAACATGGTATCATAGGATACCAAGGATTGTTAGAGAATAATCAACATGGTATCATATCAAGGTTTCTCTAGGAGGAAATCGAGTGCACAACGACATATCTATGAGATCTGAGTGACCAAGGGAGAGATCAAGTTCATAATTAGGGTTACAGAAGCAGATCTATGGGATCAGGAATGTTGAGGTGGGTGCTTGAAGGACTGAGAACATATCCACTATATTTTGTAGTAGATCAGTCATATCTGCAGGAGATATTAGAAGATCTATAAACCAGAAGGCTAAAATCAAAGGACTGGTTTCTAGGAAAGAACAATACTGAGGAAAAACAAGTATTTTTGTAGGTGTACGAAGGCGTACGTGTGTCACAGAAGATACAATTTCATACATATGCAAGTCACAGTGAGGAAATTCGTGTACATACGCGAGATGAAGTGGCATACAAGGTCGTACAAGATTAGTACAGAGGCATTTTCAATAGGAAATTCTATTGGGTGGCTTGTTGAGCAATGGAAGGAGGCTGGGAAGTCAGCAAGGGGATCTCAAATAGGTGGAGAAGGACTTCCATATATATATCTGAGCCACGTGAGAGAACATAGGAGAAAAAAAGGACTTTTTCTTGTGTGCTTGGGTCATCCACTTAGGAGAAACGATGAACTTTTTCTCAAGTGCATGAGCCATGAAGGACAGTGACTCAAAGGGATCTCGAATGGGTGAAGAAAGAAGTGTATCTAGAAATCTGAATATGACAGATCTATTGGAGTCAGTGACTCGTAGATGGAGAAAACAAGTGTGTAGGGCAGGGTTTAAGGAAAGGAGCAAAGGGGTAGCAAGGGAGATAACAATCAACCAAGAAGATCGAAGGACTGATCGTGAGGTTTATAGGGCTTAGCTATTTGATAATTTATGTTCCTCGGTAGAACCATTATCCTAGGATGGGAAATTGTAAAAGGATCCAGCGAGATCTTGGATCAATGTTAGTGGCAGAGAACATAGAGCGAGAGGCTCCAAAGGTTGAGATGCTCAAAGGGATTCAACCTTCATGTTCAAGTGGGAAGGAGAAACCTTCCAAGTCTGTGAGACATGAGTCATGGTACGATATGTCCATGCAGGATGCTCGAGAGAAGGAGGCTTCTAAAAACATGGTCTTTTATAAAGAAAATAAATGGGAACATATATTTGACTAGTTATAAATATTAAAAATTAAATTTAGGTATACAAATAAACTTAAATTTGAAAAAGATAAAAATACATTTAAATGTTTAGATTTAATGTTGTTGGTAAGTCATATATAAATTTAATTTTGCAAAGTACAACATTAATTTTATATATATATATATATATTTTACAGGGTACAACATTAAAACCCAAAATTTAGAAAAAGATAAAAGTACATGTAAATACTTAAATGGTTAGAATTTATGTTGATGGTAATTCAAGTATATAAATCCCCTTATCTTGTATGTAAAGAATTGTCAATGGTTAATTGTATTTATTTTCTAACGTGTACAAGTATCTATGAACATGGAATATTCTAATAAAGTATATGTGTTTCATAATTTACATAGATATTATACATGCCTCGATAGTGTATATAGTGATCGATTAATGGTTGAATCCCTATTAGTGAGAGGGTTGACCATAAATTTCACATTCATTTTCAATGTTTTACCTCACACAATTTTTCTATTATTTTTTAAAAATATTAAATTTCTTTGTTCATTTAATGATGGTGGAGAAACTCCACCTCTTATTCTGAAGTCGAAGACGGTGCAATTATTATAGAAAATCCTCAAACCAAACAAGATAATGTAACAATGTTGGCCCTCGACCAAGTTTTGAGGAATACTTGGTCATAGTTGACCGTTTGGTACTTTGACTGCATGTCGAAGACGGAGCGCATGGCGAAGCGAAGATCATGGGATCTCGCCACCTTTTGTGGAACCTTTTGGGTTTTTTTGGGAATATTGTAATGGGAAAGGGATGTTGTCCCTTATTTAAGCCTTTTTCTGTGTATAAATAGAGGTCTAGGCCATGTAAGAAAGGAGGCCCTATCTAGTCGATGGCTTAGTGCATAAGTTGGATCTATGTGATCAGAAGTCTGTGTGACTATAGAGCTCTATGCATGTTGTAATAAGTGCTGAGTGCACAGAATGTGAGAAGGCTTAGTGCTTGGATCTACCCGGGGAAAGATGATCTAGCGAGCTGCACAGATCTCTTGTCCTATGCGGGGTATGATCTTGAAGGCTCTGTGTTGTAACTACTTGACCAAAAGATAATATAAAGAAGACTTTGTGGATGTATCCCTAAGGTGGGGGTGAACCATGGTAACTTTGTGTATTGTGCTGATGTGTTTGTCCCTCTCTTGCTAAGTTCTCTAATATGTTTAGATAGATCTATTGATGCTTTGTGCCTATGAGATATGAATGCATGCTAGATATGATACATAAGATGTTAAGTGCTTAATCTATTGAGTATACCTGTTTATCATTGCTAAGTGCTAGATCTGAGTAATTACTGCAGTGCTCTGTGCTTTCTGCGAAGTGTATTAATGAATGTATGTTAGGAAATAACTGACGCTAAGTGCATTGTAAGCAAGATAATCACAGAACTGTGTCCCAGCTAAGGTTCTAGACACCTGAGTCCTGCAACCACCCCTGCCTCTACCTCCGGTGAGACTTCATCTGCTTCGTAGGTGTTGCCGAAAGGGTTGGTCGTTAGGGATTTTTGGTGTGCTCTTGAGCGTTGAACCCTGGGTCTGCCCCTGTGCCAACAAATGGTTTCATTTCCAAGACTTGGAGCTGTGATTGTTGGGAACTGAAGAAGAAGCTTTGTGCGAAATAATCTTTGTGCGTAGATCTATTGCCCTAGTGCGCGGTGTTCTGTTTGACATATGAAGCTTTGTGCCAAGAAAGAAAGGTCAGATCTGAAGAAGAGAGGTCAAATCTAAAGAAAAAGAAGTCAGATCTGTGAAGAAAGAGGTTAGATCTACAAGAAAAAGGTAAGAATAGTTAAAAGTATTAGATCTAGAAGCTTTGTGCTCTGTAGAAGTAAGACAAGTGAATTTTTTTGTTTCTAAAGCATGGATCTAGGTATGTTTGATAGATTTTGTCCTAGCTTCAAAACTAGGGCATTGATAGATGAAAGAAAGTTTGATATGAATAGATCTGATACGTATAGTGATAGATATGTTATACCTATGCACAGAAAGAATTTTGGGACTAACCAATGGATGCAGGATCCTAGAAAGAAATGTTTGCAGGCTAACCGTTATGATCCTAGCACCTAGTACATGAAAAGTTGGGGATCATTGAAGAGAAAGAGAGGATTAACTCTTTGTTACAATTGCATAAGGCTGAAACATCTTGCTAAGGAATGCCCTAGGCGAACACCCAGTTTTCTTTGTTGTAAGGCTATGGACCATGAAGTACTGAATTGCCCTAGAATGATTGCTAGACTTGAAAAGCTGAATATAGAGCAAGCAAGAGATCCAGAGACTCAGATTATAGAGGAACCCCAGAAAAAATCATAGAAAGTACTGATGAAAATGCAAGAAACCCTTAATGATTACAGAGATCTCAGCTTATTAGAAATCTTCAAGAAGAAATAACAGATCAAAGTGAGAATAGGGAGACTTCGACATTGACTGTGTTTTGGATGAAGAAACACAGGTGAACATTATGACAGAAGGAACCTGGAAAGCTATAGGAAGACCTGACATGACCCCTTCATTAGGAGGAATAGGGTTATTCAGAGGAAAGATGGTAAACCTATTTGGAAAGCTCACTTAGATATCTATGAATGCTCATGGAGCTTCGACATAAGAAAATTTTGAGATTGTTAAGTTCGTGGAGGACAACGCTCCGTTTACTATGTTACTTGGTGTCGAGCTGCATATATAACGTATGAATCAACATTTAATTGTCAACCCGAGAAGGTAGACTTAGGGGAACCAACACAGGAAATGCAGGTTTAAAGAGGGGGTTTAAAGGATGCCAAACTAATCTCTGAACTGCTAAAAGAAACTTGGTGGAAGAAGCTACTGTACTCTACTCTGTTCTGCACTCGTTTGCACTACTCTGTACTACCCTGTACTAACTTCATAAAACTGCTCTGTAAAAAATGGTCATATGCATGTAAAAGGTCTACTGCACACTGATGGCTGAAAACAATTAAGTTCTTGCTACTTATTACTCTGCACAACTCAGCAACCTTCTATTTTATAATGCAATGAAACCCTCTACTGTAATCAAAGGAAACTTCTCTATCTCAAGAGATATCCAGGCTAGTTCCTGAATGTTAAGCAGTCTGAACTAAAAAATGAAATCAATGGTTGAAAAAGATAACATCTAAACTTGAATCTTGAAATGCTAAACCCTCTGTTACAATCAAATGAAATGTTATTTCTGTTCTATTAAATCAATGAGAAAACTGGCAATGTAAATTGGAATCGAATCTTTGCCGAAAGATGGTGTTCAAATCTGGAGATGGATTCTACTGTAAATGCAATATACACAGCTGTGTTTCCATCGAAGGGGCCCCTGCCTTCTCTGTCAACAGACCGTTCTTTAAATCAACGCATACTGGAAAACGAATGACTCACAACAAACTTGCGATAATAGAAATCGAATTAATGGAACTCTTAACTATTTTATTAAAAATAAGAACAATACAATGCTTGGAGATTCGATCTATGTTCCATTCTTCTATCAAATCTATACTCTGTCTATCTCCTCCCTCTCTCGAGCATAGAAGCTCTGTATATAATGTTTAAGATCCCCCCAATGCATGGCTTTGCGCCCTAGATAAACAAGGAGTTACAAAACGGTTTTGAGACACGTTTTGAGACACGTTTTACATACCCAATCGACCCGTGTCATGAGTTTACATATACTTGACAAACGGTTTTCTTCCCTGCATTATACATGCACGAATCTGTATATGTGAAGTGGCATAGAAAAATACTTGATGCCAGCTGTTGAGTGCTCATTGAGAACCAACGATTCAAAGTCCAACACACATGTTTTGATTTAGTGGCATCATGCTTAACAAACAATTTTCCCCCCTGCACGGATTTATGAAGTGGCACAGGGCGCCAACTATTATGCCAAGGAAAGGTCCAACTATAGTGATTCCTCCTCAAATCACAGAGCACTTTGTTTAGCTATTCAGAGTCAAACTTATCTTGGTATTTATAATGGTTGGCATTTTGCATATTGCCCAATAACCCCAGAAACTGAAGTAAATGATGACCTTAACAATTTTCACATCTTGAATAATATTGTCGAGATCTTTCTACCTGAAAAATTAAGAAGAAAGCATTCCCTGGGACCAAATGAAACACGAACATACCTCGGTCCTCCACTATCACTACCAGGGATAACAATAATCCCATGTCTTTTTGAAAGCCATTTAACAACTTCAACATCATCAGAAGCACCACTTGGTAACTTTGCCCAGAGATAAATTGCTCCTTGTCCGCCCTTTATAGCATTTGCACCAAGAACAACATTTGCACCAAGAGGTGACAGTGCATCAAAAATTATATCTCTGTTAATTTTTGAACCCTTTCCTTCAAAACTCCAGTGAATACAAAGAAATCTTTTGTCCAATGATTGAAGCACATATTGGGACATTATCCTGTGTTTTGAGCAGTTGTGCTCCAAGGCCCTCGACTTCAGAAGGATATGCTATATATCCAATTTGCCAGCCCATCATACCATAAGCTTTAGAAAAAGAGAATACATTGATAATGTGTGGAGCCTCTACAAGTATATCTCAACCCATCATACATAAAATACTTATAAGTATTATCCACTACAAGCCAACACCCTGCATTTTTGCAAAGTTCAGATATTCTCCGTAGAAGAGGATTATTATTGCATTTATAGTTGAATTCTTCGCTCATTTGTGGTTTTGGAAGTACTTCATGATTTTTGTATACAACGGAACATATATGTGTAACAGAATATGAATAGCATAGAAAGAATGCCATTTGCTTAACAAAATACTTCAGAGAGTAAACAATATCTTCAAGAACCAGTAAGAAAATGTTATAAATACAGAGCCCAACACTTGGTAAACCTTGGATTGAGAAAGATCAAGCTAGAAAATAGGAAGCAGAAAAGGACCTAGAACAACAGAGACAAGAGTTAAGAGACTTCATGACTAGAAGGATCGTGCAGTTGATTTAAGAACATGAGAACAAATTAAGGGTTCTTGACCCCAAGAAATTGGATGATGAATTTGACAGAATGCTAGAAGAACCCCAGAGGACCGAAAAATATGTTGGACAAGTAATACCCATGGATCTGAAGAAAGAATCTCAACACTATGAAGTTACCATGCCAAGAGAAGAAAAGAATCAGAATGAAAAAAGGATGACCGAGATGAAGCTCACTGGGAAGAAGGCTAGAAAACTCATGAAGAAGAAAGTGAAGTTGGAAAAAGTACAAAACGTTCCAGAAGAAACCCCATAGAAGGAAAACATGCCAAATTTGAGCTTTGTCGGGATAGCAAAACAACGACATATGACACTTTGCCATGTCGAAGTAATATAGTTGTTAGACGATGATATACACGTTTCTCTGATGGCCTGAATGGCTCGAAAGAAATTTATGACCTATTACCTGACCGTTAGACTACGCCAAAACGAACAGATCAAGAGTTAATGGAACCTCCTATCCATTGCAAGCAGTTCGTTACAGCTTTACTTACTTATTCCGTTGCGCCATGCCCAGAAGACACTTTTGCCAATTGAGAACTTGAGCTCATAGAATACCCGCATTGTGGAATAGTGACTACCCCGCCTTGCTCTCTACTCGATTATAGTACCTTCATCCCATTGACAACCTGAGAAAGTGATCTCGAGCTTACATTTCCGACGAGCTTAGTGCAACAAAAGAATCGGTGAGAGAAGTACTCGCTAGCTTAAGAATCGAAAGAGTTATGTCAGAAAAAGGAATGTTCATTGGAGTCCAAGCCTCGTTGTTAAGAGGAGTACCAACTTCTCCATCCACTTCTTGAGCTAGACCATCTTGAAAGACCACCGAGAAATGTACTAAACATAGAGATGACATCGTGAATGCCAAACTGATCCCGAGCATCTTGCCCTCTTACATACCTCCTCTAAAAGGTGAAATCAACTGTGACAGTGTGCCCCGAGATTACGACTATCCTATGATCACTGCGTACCTACCGAAGGGAGTGCGCACAGTTCGCACTAAGCAGACCAAGCTCGCAACATTGAAGTTTTGTGACTTCAACCTTGGTGACCGGAAATCCTATAGTATGCTTTCCCTGTACAAGTATCTGACGATGACAAAGGGGAATAATTCCAAGATCATCCCTCAACAATGGACGATGAACCTCGTGCAGTCCACCTTACTTAATGTAATAAAGATTCCACACTTTGGCAGGCACCAGGAGGTGAACACCTGCATAAAATTGCTACTGGCGAGCTACCATGGAGGATATCTCTGGTTGAATTGGTGTATAATAATTGATCCAATGCTGATCAATCAGATCATTGGGCTGAGTATGCAGGGCCCTGACCCGCAAGACTATTACCCTAGAAATACCATGGATTGCATTCTTTCACAAAATATTAAAGAGGCCTATGGAAATGTTGAAAAAGGTGCATGAAGTTACAAGGTAACCTCTATTGACAGTAGCACAGTGCACCTCACCTGTCAGATGATTGTAGGAAAGTTAGTCCGAAAGAATAGACCGACGCAAGTATCTGGTCTTGTAGTTGATCTCGCAGGAAAATTCATAGAAGAAGTCCAAATGAAACGGTCGAAGTACTTATCAGATCAACTCGAATTGGATTGCATAGAAGTGCAAGACCAAGGATATGACTTCCACTTCAACTGGCTTCTCATCCTGATTGCCTTCATAGCATGGGAGATGCCGGAGGATGTCGTTTTTCTTGAAACCCTACCATTTGAACCATTGGTTGCGATGTTCAGTACATTATGGTACACGACATATATGAACAAACAATGGCAGTCGAATAGCCTCTTTCATAGATACTACATCTAGTTGAAGATCGTGATTCAAGCCACACCTCGCACTACTCCGAACACACTCCACAAATTCAGACCCTTAATGAAGTTCAGCGTGGACCACCACTTCATATACCTAACTCCATATGTTGATGAGCACCAGGAACAGCTGCAATCCTATTATAAACTGGCAGAAGAATACCTTGAAGAGATCACCAAGGAATGGTCGGTGGACCTCCTCGTTGCAGGAGATCCAACGAATATTTTAGATATCAATAGAACAGAAGCTGTGCAGGACACACCTGGGCCTAGTAAAACACAAAAGACAAAGAAGACAAAGGAGACAAAGAAAAATGAATAGGTTCAAGATGTGGATAGTCACTCTGTAAGGACAACTTCCATCACACCATATGAAGAAGGTAATGACGAAGACCTAGAAGAAGTTGAACAACAACCAGAAGACGAAGTCGAAGTTCTAAAGAAAAGAAAAGGGTCACCTTCAAATTCTTCCGTTAAGAAGAAATCCAAAGCGACCGTGACCAAGATGAAGACCACGCTCAATCCAGATGACTTCAACTTTCTCCTCGAGACTTTGAATGAAGTTATAGAAGAGATCACAGAAAATAAGGAGGCCAAGCAAGAAACGATGTACAATAGAATTGAAACCGAGATCCGAGGAGTGTAATGATTACTTCAGTCTCATCGCGTAACACCTATGACACCTCTGCTAGAAGGAACAATAGAAGAGGGAGATGAATCAGTTCAACTCTGTAAGATCGCTAACATAGTTGAAGTTCATCTTCAGAATGCAGAAAAAGAAACAATGCAGGTTACACAGGCCCTACAGAAAGAACAGGAGGAAATCATAGAGCAGTGTCGAGCTGCGCAGCAAGAGAAGGATGCCATCCAAGCAAAATTTGAAGAAGACAAAGAAAAAATCCAGAAATAAAAGGAGCAGCTTCTTGCGAAGCAGATCGGGATCGAAGAAGCATTCAATAGAGCATTTCTCTCTATGACTGGATAAGAACAAAAGGCATAAGAACCCATAGAACGCCAAGTAATGAAGCTTGCAGAATTCATTCAACAACTGCAACAAAGCGTAGCAGAACTAGAGCTCCAAGCTATACCGAGTACTCCACAAAAAGAACATGAACAACGAGAAGTGAATGCCTGAAGTAAAGTAGAAAGGATTAAGGCACTCACTAAAGAATGTAAGCAATTAAGTAGTAGAAGTGCGCAGATACATGAGAACCTATCTGAGAACCCTTAATTGCATAAATTGGAGTCACATCTCTAGGAGGCGAAGTACCAAGCTAAGAAGTTACAGGTACATCTGAAGGCCCTACCGACCATAGAGAAAATGAAGAGGTCCCATGAACAGTGCGTTGTGCAACAACAGATTCATATGATCCAGAGAAAGGTCATGGAAGTGACGCAACAACTTCAACCTTTGCAAGATAAAGCTTGTCAACTATTCTTAGAGATTGAGAGCCAAGACACAGACTTGGAATAGGTCGTGAACATAGAAGAGCAGTGCTTAGAAGGACCGGTTAGTAACACACTCATTCATGAGTTTTCCGAGCAAGAAGCAGTAGCAAAGCAATAGGTCAAAGACGCTCGAGCGAAGCTCGAGGCCTTCGAGGTGGAGTTACCCAGAGAAGAGTGACTCAGGACAAGTCACATGTGAGTGTTTGGGGCCTATTGTCCCTCGACCAAGTTTTGAGGAATACTTGGTCATAGTTGACTATTTGGTACTTCGATTGCCTGTCGAAGACGGAGCACATGGCTAAGCGGAGATCACGAGATCTCGCCACTTTTTGTGGAACCTTTTTGGGTTTTTTTGGGAATATTGTAATGGGAAAGGGATGTCAGCCCTTGTTTAGGCCTTTTTCTATGTATAAATAGAGGTCTAGGCCATGTAAGAAAGGAGGCCCTATCTAGTCGATGGATTAGTGCATAAGTTGGATCTATGTGATCAGAATTCTGTGTGACAGTAGAGCTCTGTGCATGCTGTAATAAGTGTTGAGTGCACAGAGTGTGAGAAGGATTAGTGCTTGGATCTACCCGGAGGAAAGAGGATCTAGTGAGCTACGCAGATCTCTTGTCCTATGCGGGGTAGGATCTTGAAGGCTCCGTGCTATAACTTCTTGACCAAGATAATACAAGGAAGACTTTGTGGGTGTATCCCTAGGGTGGGGGTGAACCACAGTAACTCTGTGTATTGTGCTGATGTGTTTGTCCCTCTGTTGCTAAGTGCTCTGATACGTTTAGATAGATATATTGATTCTTTGTGCTTATGAGATATGAATGCATGCTAGATATGATACATAAGATGTTAAGTGATTAATCTATTGAGTATAACCTATTTATCATTGCTAAGTGCTAGATCTGAGTAATTACTGCAATGCTTTGTTCTTTCTGCGAAGTGTATTAATGAATGTATGTTAGGAAATAATTGATGCTAAGTGCACTGTAAGCAAGATAATCACAGATCTGTGTCCCAGCTAGGGTTACAGACACCTGAATTCTGCAACCACCTCTGCCTCTACCTTGGGTGAGACTCCATCTATTTCGTAGGTGTTGCCGAAAGGGCCAGTAGTTAGGGCTTTGTTGGTGCACTCTTGAGCATTGAACCCTGGGTCTACCCCTGTGCCAACAAACAAGTTGGGAATCCATTCACGATGCCGCGTGGAAGTCACTCACTTTATGTTCTATGTTACCTTCCTTGACACGTTTCCTTCTTTATTCTTCTTCATCTGTTGACTGAAAGCTCGCATCATACCTCTGCTCGGTCCCCCTCGGTTCCATTTCTAGTTTATCCAATTGAATACATTGAAGTACTTGTTAAAGAACCCATCGAAGTGAACCTAGAACCCTTTGAACCAAAACTTCAATAGAAGTGATGCTATCAAAATAGAAGCACCCGTGCGGGACCAGATAAGCTGACAATGTGGAATGCTAAGGCCACTAGAGTGACCTCTTGTTGTTTGTGTGTTTGTTACCTTCCATAAGGGAGATATCGTTCATATCCCGATGTGATAATAGCTCACTGTATTATCCCAATATAGTCTTTTTCAAGAACAACTTCTACGGGATACCACACCTCCTATACGCCTTAAAGCAGTTGTTCGCTACGTGGGAGGACATTATGTGTCGAAATTGGGTAAAGGATGTGAATTGAAGGAAATCCCCTTAAATTCATCCCCAATTTTGAGCCCGGAGGGAGAAAGATAAGGGAATCAACATAAGCACGGGAAATGATAATGATAATATTTATGTGGGATATAAATTGAAGAAGGGCGCGCAGGATGTAGCGACCAACACATGGGTGATCGCACAGTATACAACATCTTTCATTAATTCTTAGGTGATGATCATGACAATTAATTCTTTGGCCTTTTGTTATTTCATTTTAACCCCATTGAATTTGGATTAAACGCAAGTGAAGAAACTAAGAGCCAAAGATGAGAAGGAAATGACTGAAGCAAATCTCGAAGAGGATCAAATGCAAAAAAATGTAGTTGAGGCGGAGAGGAAGCAACATGAACATGAAGCTCTCAACATCCAAAATTCAGGAATGTAATCATTTGGGTATTGTCCTTTTATTTTCTGACATATCGCATGCATCCTCTACAAAATCGTCATTTGTATGCCCTCCTCTCAATATGTTCATCGATAATATCCTTAGTTAATGCATCGAATTATCTGTGAAATTTCTTCATGCGCCGAAACATATGGATCATTCCTAGAAACATGAATTGCCTTTGGGTCATTCGTAACAACATAATCACGTGGATCAACAAAATCCATGGCTTAATATTAGTCGACATAATCGATTGTTGACTCATTTGCTTCATCAACATGATCTACTTATGTACCCACTACCTTCTGATGCCTTGCAAATCCATCCACCCTGAGACGAGGATCTCCCATATAAAAAGCACCAGCTAAAGATGACACCTCCCGCAACAGTTCCTTGAATCCTTTAAATCTAGCGGGTTCCTCCGTTGAAAAAAAATTTCCCATCAACATTCATATTTTTTGTGGAGGACAAGAGTGCCTTTCTCATATTAACAGGCTTGGTCCCTTTCTTGCTTTCTTACAAAATGGAGAGAACCATCATAAACACCTCCTCCTCTCTCTATGCCGATTGGAAGGACTCGATTCTCCTAGTAGTCAATAGTTCTAATACACATTTTTCTCATTTGCCTCCAATAATATCCATACAGAGCGAACCCCAAGCCTTTGAAATTGTAGAACAAGTACTTCCCTGTCGTTGATTTAGGTCTGCTGGCAAAGAGAAGATCATGGGTTTTGAGAAAAAAGTTGGCTATTTCAGGAGAAAAAAACCACAATGGTAGGGATGGAGTCGAAGTGCAGAAACATAATGGGACCATATGTGTCTGCAAGGTCTTTTAGAGCATGGTGAGGAACCTCTCCCAATATCTGGAGATTCCCGATAATGGGCCATAGAAACAGTCTTAGAGGTAGCTCTAGATTGCTTGCTTCCTTTGTTTTCAAATGGTATTTACAGAAGAAGACGATGACAAAAACTAGCATCGTCGGTCCTGTTGTGGTAGCTGATACCCATCTTCCCTCTGTAGCTAAACTCATAAGAAACGTCTCTTATGAATACATTTTTTCTCCCCAACTTCTTGTGAAATACAACACGCATTTATGGACAATCAATGTATGATCATCTGGAAGCCTAATCCTCAACTAGGTGATTCATGGTTGAAACGATAACTGCCAAAGAATTTGAGTTTGTGTGGAGGAGAATCGTAGAGATACAATCATCGACATGTGTTTGATTGATCATACAGTTGTATTAAGATTTTGTACAATCATGGTGGCATCTACAAATTCAAATCAAATGAACAGTTAATGGAAAATGCAAAACCACCATGGATTCAAATGATTTTTCGTGCCTCGGTAGCTTAGTTAAACTATGAAGCCAACATTGAAAATACAGGCTTGTTAATTTTGTCACAAAAGATAAAGTAAGGCATATTAAATGCAAAGAAAATCTATTTTCAAACTTAAATTCAACTTCAAAGTTTTGCGGCAAGTATGTTGATAGGTAGATCTTGATTTTTATTAAGAAATTCTAATTAGAGGTATTTACTCCATTAAATTTATATAAGATTTGTACTTCATCTCAATTACATGAAATAATTTACTTACACATTGAAAATGGTTCATAAGAGATAAACATTTCTCTAAGAAAATTTGGACTTTGGTGGAAAATAATAACACTCATACATCACCAACCAACCAAATTTTATTGATGGATTCTCTAGTTGATCCAGGTGGAGATTGGTGGCCACCCACCTATTCCAACTGTCTCCTCTTGGCAGTTTTTAGTTCAACATGTTCTTCTGTACTTCTTTGTAATTGTGGGTTCTACACTTCTGGGGTTGTCTGAATCCCTACACATCTTCTAGGTGGATATTGGTGGCCTCCCACTTAATCCAACTAGATTATTTTGTATGTTTTCATGTCAACACATCTTGTTGTACTTCTAGGGTTGTTTTGGGGCCCTAAACAATGCTTTTTTGTCTTAACACACTCAAATTGTACACATAGTCAGAGTTTGATGACGTAATGTCTAGTTCTCGAAAAGACCTTTCCAACGGGCTATCACGTGCCTAAAATGAAAGTTAGTATGCAAAAGTTATGACCCCGGGAAGTTGAGGTACCAACTTACCCATAGGGGCCCACATAACTTTTGTTGTTTCATCTCCTAGGGATAGGTTTTTGGATGTATAGGGTTTTAAAATTCATGAGTAATGTTAAAAATTCCTCTGGAGCCTCATTGTAATCATTATGCTCAGACGGATGTGCATAGCAGCCACATCTCTTCTCATAGATAGCTACCACCATTCGATCAAGTGTTTCAATTATGTAGTTTTATAGTTTCAACCTATTTCATTTATTCAATAGAAGATATCGTTCACTGGATATCTATGTTATTCTTCATATCTCTATGTTTATTATATTCAATCTGTTAGTCAGTTTGTTCCGCTCCTAAATCCGGATCACTAGTACTAGGTGCTTTTGATGTATAACCAAATTTTTAAATTAATATGAAATAAATATGACTTCACCCCAACCCCACAAAAAGGAAAAAAAAAAAACTACCTCCTAAAGTAAATTCAAATGTAATTTATTGATTTTAATGTAGTAGAGATTAACACTAAAATACCCATATTTTTTTCCTCGGAATCTAGGGCAATCAATGATGGAGTGTACTATTAGGGCACTTTGTTATGTGAATTCACCGATTCGAAACCCCGAATTAACTTGTGTTTCACGTATGGGGCATCGTGGCACACCTGGAGGCTATAGTGGTAGTAATCGGATAACACGACCATGTGTCACGTGAGTACGCCCCTTCCTAGTTGTTGATTCTGTCAACAAAACAAAATACCTGTATTTTTAAGCATCGCAGATCTATGTTTTCCCAGTTTGCAGAAATATCAAAACATACTCTAGAATTTGCATGGATATGGGTTTAAAGAAAGGATTTATATTCAAGTCAACTACAAATGAACATGTCACGTCATGGCCTTTAAACTACAAAGAGTTTTCCTTTAGGTGTAGATATTGCTATACAAGTAACCAAATTGTGCCCAAAATCTTGTAATGCAAGTTGAAGTCCTAGGAAATAACACAATAATCCCACATGGTGGGTGAGAGGAAAGTAATAACTCCATATCATTAGCAAGGAATCTCCTCTATGCCCATTGGATCCCAAGTCGCCTCAATAAGAAGCCCTACCAATGGCCTCACAACAATAAAATATGCCTTGGACTACTCTCTAGGTTCTAAGATGACCATTGGACAAAGTAGAGACTCAAAAGGCCTTCCCCGAGAACTCAAAGAAGAAACTCCACTGCAAGCTCCTCCCACGTTTATGTTGGGTTGTTATATTCTTTGCAATGAAAGTATACTTGAGGTGAATTGACTAACGGTCGAAGTCGAGCTGGATCGAAAACAAGTCAAAGGTCGAGGTGAGTCGACTAGGTAAAGTCGAAGTCGAAGGTTGAGGCAGTTCGACATGGTAAAGGCATCGACAACAAGTCGAAGAGGTCAACCAACAAGAGGTCGACATGCAGACGTGTGGCGATCAACTGAAGACCAAATAAAGGTCAACTAGTAGTCGACTGGTAACATGACTTGGAGTTGATTGTAACAGAATCCTGAGATTTATAGGATTTGTAGACAATGATCTGCATGGATCCCTTACCATTTTTGGGTGGCAAGTCTTTATAAAGAGGAGTTTTGTAAGGTTGTAAAGGCTAATGAATGAAAAAACAATGAATCTTAGGATTATCAGTGTTTAGAGAAATCTTTAGATGTAGGTTGTTGGTCATGCAGATGTAAATCAAATTGGCTACAGGGTTGTTCTTGCGCAAGAAAGAGGGTATGATGTTGAATGTGTCTTAGGTGTGGACCAAGGTTAGACATGTAACCTTTTATTCATATTAAATAAGACAACAAGAGAGAATAACACTCAAGGAATGCATATTTTCCTAGTTTGGGTTTCCAAGGTAAAATATTTGTGTATTGTGTGATTTTTTTGTCATTTACAGTCTTGATTAAATTCTTTTTCTCTTCTACTAGGTTTAGTGTGGAAGTGTCTCTCATTTCCTGACAAGTGGTATCAAAATTGTGTTATGTTTGGATGAGTGTATCAGATCTTGATTTTCCAATCTTAAATCTGAGAACTAAACCCTAGGTACAATAAGAGTTTTAAGTCATAAATTGTGTTAAAGATGATGGTAAAGAATGGCGAGCAATTAAAGAATAGAGATAGAAAAATTCAATAGAAATAATTTTTAGCTTTGGAAGCTTAAAATGGAAAATATTCTCGTAGATAGAGAACAATGGACAATGGTCTGTCCAGGTACCCGATCGATAGGCATATCGACGAAAGAATGAGAGAAACTTGAAAGAAGAGAAAGAAGTACGATTCAACTTTGTCTTGCAGATTCAGTACTGTTGAATGTCTCAAGTGAATATTCAACCAAGAAACTATGGGATAATTTGGAAAGCTTATACCAATCGAAATCTCTCGTAAATAAGTTGTTTCTCATAAATAAATTGTATCTTCTAAGAATGAGTGATGGAATTTCGTTGACTAAGGAGGAGAAGTGTATAATCCTATTATGTTCTTTGCTAGACTCTTGGGATAGCTTAGTCATGGCTATAGGGAGTAAGACAACCACACTAGCTCTAGAAGGTGTGGTTGCTTCTCTGCTATCAGAAGAATTGAGAAGAAAGAACATGGAAGGATCAATCAAAGATGATTCAGTGGTGAGAGGTCATCCAATTGAAAGAGATAAAGGGAAATTCTCCGATAGAAACTCTAAGTCAAAGGGTAGATCACAATCCTTGGTTCAGTCGACAAGAAGATGTTGGAAATGTGGTAAAGATGGGCATTACAAAAAGGACTGTAAGTCGAGCGTGATGGAAGTCAGTACGGGATCCGACGAGAAGCAGTCGACTGAGAGAAAGACAACCCCGGATAAGGGAGGTGATGTGTAACTGGCGTCGACTAGTACACAGTTGAATCAAGGTGTTTGGTTGATCGACTCAAGAGAATTCTATCATATTACACCATGTAGAGAATGGTTCTATGAGTATGAACGATATGATGGAGGTGATGTGTTCTTGGGGGACAACTCTATAACCAAAATTGTCAGACGAGGAAGAGTTCGACTGATACTACATGATGGGAGGAAAAAAACCCTTCCATGTGTGCTACACATTCCAGGTTTGGAAAGAAATATGATATATGTTAAAAGGATGAGTGATGTTGGGGTAGACACTTTGTTTCAGAAGGATTCGTGCAAGATATTCAGAGGTGCGATGGTCTTAAGGAAAGGAGTTCGGATTGGAACCCTATACAATTTATTAGGGAATGTAGACTCAAATGGATGCAAAAACATCGTTTCTCCTAAATTCAACTTGAATTTGACTCAACTCGACCCTACTCGGGTTGAGTCGATACAAACCGACTAGACAAGACATGGTAAAATCGACCCGACCAGGCTATGGCACTAGAGGATGGGATACATTGGATAAAAAAGGACTTTGAGTTATGCACAAAAAAGGTATGGTCGAAGGGTTTCCTGAATTTGGTTTAGAGGTCGACTTTTGTGAACATTGAATATATGAAAAACAAAGTTGGGTGAGGTTCCCATCTGGAGCGACAAGGGAAAATGGGATTCTAGAACTGGTTCATAGTGATGTGTTTGGATCAGTTTAGTGCCTTCACTTGGTGGATCCCTGTATTATGTCTCCTTCATAGATGATTTTTCCAGGAAGACTTGGATATATTTACTAAGGAATAAATCATAGGTTTTAGAGAAATTTAAAGAGTTTAAAGCTCTTGTAGAAAACCAGACAAATAAAAAGATTAAGGTGTTGAGAACTGACAATGGTGGTGAATTCTGTGGAAAATAATTTGATCAATTCTGTAAGCAGTATGGCATAGCACGCCAAAATACCACACCATATACCCCACAACAAAATGGATTTTCCAGGAGAATGAACAAAACATTGATGGATAAGGCAAGGAGCATGCTCAGTGGTGCTGGGATTACACAAGAATTTTGGGTGGAGGCAGTCGACACTGTAATATATATGGTGAATATGACTCCTTTGTCGGCACTAGTAGACACAAATCCACATGAGGTATGGTTGGGTAAGAATCCTTCGGATGCACATCTCAAAGTATTTGGTTGTGATGCATTTGTGCATGTTCCCGAGGAATAGAGGAGAAATCTAGACAAGAAGGAAGTCAAATGTATTTTCAATGGATATAAAGAAGGAACGAAAGGATATAAGCTTTGGGATCTTGCATCAAGGAGAACATTTTATAGTAGAGATCTGGTCTTCAGATAAGTCAGAGGTAATTCTAATCTTGAAGAAGTTGTTCAGACCGAGAATAATACTGAGACGATGCAGTTTGAACTCAGGAACAAAGAAGATGATTCATGTGAGTCAACTGAATCTGAGGAAGAGGTGGAACAACTAACTTTAGTGGTAATGAGGTCAGAAAGAATAATAAAACCAGTTGAGTATAGTCTGCTTGACTTCCATTCCGCATTTGTGCTAACTTCCATCGACGATGAGCCCAAGTAGGTCGATGAGGAAGTTGACTCGACAGAGGGTAAACGCTAGAAGGATACCATGGTCGAAGATATGGAATCCTTGCACCTAAATGAGACATGGGATTTAGTCAAGTTACCTAGTGGAGTAAATCCTGTCCGTAGAAAATGGGTATTCAAGAATAATATGAATGTCGCGGGACAAGTCGAGAATTTCAAATCTCGACTGATAGCGAAAGGTTATTCCCAAGTCGAGGGAGTCGACTTTAGTGATATTTTTTCCCCTGTTGCAAAACAAACTTCCATTAGAGTACTAATGTCTCTGGTTGCAACATTCGATCTGGACATAGAACAGATGGATGTGAAGACATCGTTCCTACATGGGGACCTGAAAGAAGAAATCTATATGAAACAACCTAAAGGATTTGTAGTAAAGGTAAAGCAAGAGTTGGTGTGCAAATTGAAAATATCCCTCTATGGTCTAAAGCAATCGCCAAGGATGTGGTACTAGAATTTCGACACATACATCCTTAGTTTGGGATTTGTGATAAGAAAAGATGATCACTACATATATTCCAAGGAGGAAGGTGGGTGTTTCATATATGTAGCTTTGTATGTCAATGTCATGTTGTTGATTGGAAGCAACATGGATGCAATAAAGGAGGTGAAGAAGCAACTATCCTCCAAGTTCAACATGAAGGATCTTGGTGTAGCTAACTTCATTCTAGGAATGGAGATTAAGAGAGATCGAGCCACTAGAAATCTTTGGTTGAATCAGATGAAGTATATTGAAATAGTTATGAAACAGTTCAACATGCAGGATTGTAAACCAGCGAAGCTTCCAATTCCTGTGGGAGCAAGGATAACTATTGAATAGTGTCCAAAGTCACCGAAATAAATAGAGTACATGGCATGTGTTCCCTATGCAAGTGTCTTAGTGTTGTTGTTATTCTAATGTATGTGATGGTCTTCACTCAACCAAACATTGCCCATGCAGTGGGAGTGTCGAGAAGGTACAAATTGACACATGGAAAGGAACATTGTACTATTGTCAAGAGAGTATTCAAGTATTTGTGTGCCATGAAGGACTATGCTATATGCTACCAAGGAAAACCTAGAGGTGACATTGGTAAATTAAATGTACATTGTTTTTTCGATGTCAACTGGGTTGGAGATCTAGATCGACGGAGGTAGACCAACGGATATGTCTTCAAGATGTTCGATGGATCAATAAGTTGGATGAGTAAGCAATAGGCGATCGTAGCCTTGTCAACAACAGAAGATGAATACATGATGACCACTCATGGAAACAAAGAAGTGGTATGGTTGTAAAGATTGTGTTCAGGAATCAAGTTTGAGCAAAGAGTTATGAAGGTAGGTTGCCAGAGTCAAAGAGAAATATTTCTGGAAAAGAACCATGCTTATCATTTGAATACTAAGCACATTTATGTACAATACTATTTCATAAGAGATATGGTGGAAAGTAACAAGGTGCTACTGGAGAAAGTAGACATGTTGGAAAACATAGCAGACTCATTGACCAACTCTGTGAGTGTTGTGAATTTCTCTTGGTACAGAGAGGCAATGGGCATTGCTTCCCTGGGTCTCTGAATAAAATTTCAAGAATATCTTGTTTCAGCAAATAAGACAACAAGTGGGAGAATGTTGGGTTGTTATATTCTTTGCAATTAAAGTCTAGTCGAGGTGATTCGACCAGGTAAAGTCAAACTCGAAGGTTGAGGCAGTTCGATGTGGTAAAGGCATCAATTTTTTTTTGAAGAGGTAAACCAATAAGAGGTCGACATGAGGATGTGTGGCGACTGACTGAAGACCAAATGAAGGCTGACCAGTAGTTGATTGGTAATACGACTTGGAGTCGATTGTAATGGAATCTTGAGATTTGTGAGATTTGTAGCCAATGATATGCATGGATATGTAAATTTTTTGGGGAACCAATTATTTAGGGTTTTTCCTGTTGTAAAGCCTATAAAGAGATGTTTTGTAAGGCCGTAAAGGCTAATGAATGAAAAAACAATGAATCTTAGGATAGCCAGTCTTTAGAGAAATCTTTAGATGTAGGTTGTTGGTCATGCAGATGTAATCCGGATTGGCTACAGGGTTGTTCTTGTGCATAAAGAGGGTATGATGTTGATTTTGTCTTAGGTGTGGACCAAGGTTAGACATGTAACCTTTTATTCAGATTGAATAAGACAATAAAAGATAATAACACTCAAGAAAAGTTGGTTTTCCCGGTTTGAGTTTCTAGGTTAAAATATCTATGTATTGTGTGATTGCTTTGTCATTTATGTTCTTGATTAAATTTTTCTTCTATTTTGCTAGGTTTAGTGTGGAAGTGTCTCGCATTTCCTGATAAAAGGAAATAACACTATTATAAGGTGAAGGTTTAAAACTCTCCTTGCTAAAGTACAACAACCATTTTCTTCTCCTCACACTCCACTCAAAGTATCTTCTCCTTCCCATTAGAAAAAGGAAACAAAATGTTGGATGATGTTGAGAAGGAAGAATAGGATAAAAAGTGTGCAGACACCAAGAAAACTCTCCAAGAAGAGGAAGGATAAATTTTGGTGCAATTAAAAGATGAGTAGATGCAAGAACTATAAATTTTGGTGCAATTAAAAGATGAGCAGATGCAAGAACTAATGACTCCATTCTAGGAACCATAGGAAGAATTGATCAAAGTGTCCAAGAAGAAAAATATCAAACCCTTCTAATAGACATTGATTTACATGACCTGGCACCATCATAGGAATCTATTTTAAAATGCATCATTTGTATATCTTGTTATGTAGTTAATGTTTTAGAAGTTATTCAAGTTATTAAGGAAAAGAAAGAAACTCATGTAGAAAAAGAAGAATCCATACCCTAGAATAATCCCTATCCTATATGTGTCAATGGTCCCTCCATGACTTAAAACTCCCTTTTGTTATTGTATATCTCCTATGTATGAGTACAACCAAAAATTTTACTCAAAATAATTTAACCAATTTGATTTAAAAAAGTGCATAAATTGACAAGTGATTAATGTCACTAATGATGTAGATACAAAGTTAAGGAAGGAAAAAGAATGGAAATCTAAAACTTAAAAGGAGATCATTAGATGAAGGTGAATTATCATGGACAAAAGGGATACATTATGTGTTTATAGATTATCCTAACTGTTATCACTGAAATTTTGTCCGCACATGGCGACAAGAACTCAGCATCGTCAAACAGGAATGAAGTCATTCATGGAACTGAATTAATTTCACAGCATTGCAAAAGGGTCAAAAAACTATACAAAGTAACCAAAAATTGAAGGGCACTTTACAACAGTTGGGTGCACGCGCATATGCGCAGAACATGAATGTACAATGCGCGCATGCGCGCACGATGTGCGGCTATTGGCGCAAAAACCCGCGCACCTGCTAAACGACGCATTTATGGAATTGGTCGGCCTCCCAACCACTTATGGATCAGCTCCCAAGCCGATTTGACTCCCAAATCTTAGCTGAATCCGCATGGTAGGCTGGTCAAAGACCTAATTAATCCCTAAAGAGCCCCTTTTCACACCTCAAAGGAGTTACATAATCACCCAATGCTATGCTATAAAAAGCCATGAGG
>JZKD02S2348423.1:21492-34239 GCA_000966675.3 Picea glauca | reverse complement strand
TGAGTGGATGTGCTTGGAATTCTTTCACCATCATTCTCATTTTCTTATTGTAAGGAGAGAAAGTTTGTGAGGGCCTCAAGAGCCTTCCTTTGGAGGAAGAAGGAACCATAGTTCCATTTCTTCATTGTGCTTTGATTTCATCAATAGACCAGCTCAAAACATTGGTGATATTGGTATTTTTATGTTTTTATTTCTTTATCCATATGCTCATAGTTTTAGTTTGTTTTAATTTAATTCTTATTTATAGTTTTGTTGTTCTTTTTCTAACCCTTTCCTCTATAGTTGTCATGCTCAGCAAGACCCAACTGGGCATGTAAGCACCCTTTATTTGCTCACCAAGTGACGAATTGGGTGCAAACAGATTGGCGACCATACTGGGGAGTAGGTATCAATTCCTCCCTCATTTGGGTTTATTTTGCTTTCCTTTTGGTTTCATTAACTTGCAGGGACACAAACCGGCCTCTGCCCACCTCCTAACCAGTCAATTCACAAGGGAATTGGGAGAAATCCATCCAGATTTTCTTTCTCGGTCTCTTGTCATAGGTGCGTGGGTATTTCATCCCACAGACGCGCATCGTGCGTGCATGCGCCTGAACAACAGCTTCGCTATGCGCGCATGCGCTTTCGGACTCTACTCGGCTAGCGTGCAGGCACTTTATGCGCCTCTGTCTACACTAGAGGCCGCACATCTGAACTAAAATTCACATTGTAAGGTCTTGGGATGTGGGGAAAGTTATTTTCCTTCTTAAGAATGATGTTATGCATGCTCTAAATACTGCGCCACTTAGACCCCTCAACTTATAAAGGGGATAGTCAAACAAACATAGGCACTTAGGTGGATAAAAATCATTTTCCCTTATTTGCTTTTTGTCACATGGATGGATTTCTTTGATTTATAATCTAAGTTGGACAATCATACTTAATCACACCTAACTCACATTTGGGACTAGAAATTGAAGTAGCAATCCTTGAGTATGCTCTTCTCTTGCGCCTTCAAGCGATCTTGAGAACCAGAAAAAGATTGCGAAAACAATCTCATCTCCCTTGACAAAATTTCAAAACCTTTAGGAGACGACAAAGGCCCTTTTGGGACCCCTCTTAGTTTCATTTTTCAAACAATATCCCAAATTTGTAATGGGCCCATACATGCCCACATGTCACAAAAGTAGGATAGTGGTTGGAATTTTTGCTTTCTTAGATCAAAAAACTAGGAGAGTTTAAAGGTTTGTAACGGGCCCACACATGCCCACATGTTCAATCTAGGATAGTTTCATGCTTTTTCTAGATTAAACTCACACATAGGGAGTTAAAGTATAGTAACGGACCACATGTCCACATGCTAGTTTCCTAGGGATTTTAAAATTCCACAAGGTTGTACCAATGACATCTAGCTAATTAGGTAATCACACTCTTGTAAGGACCAAGCGAAGTCCACATGCAGCAAGGCGACATCTAATTAACTAAAATTTGGCGCACTTTCACTCACACACAAAAGTCACTTTTTTCACTCATATAGCCTCTTCTCGAAACGTGGAGGTCTAAGTAGGTTTCCTCCAAAGGGATTCCGAAAACACCCCATCTTTTCTTGACATGACTATCCACTCCCACTTCTAATCAAACGAGGTTGGTTTTCACCCCCAGCCTCACAAAACAACTTCACCTAAAATTTTTTCTAAAAAACTCACTAAGTTTTCCTCCATAGGAGATGCCAAAAGAAGTTTTTAGTCCAGGTAGGATTCCGGGGATAGGCATCCAAATAACTCCTCGTTATCTGGTTCTCACATTTTCAAATATAGAAGTTGACAAATAGGGAACTTCAAATCCTCCAAGTCCAGTGTTCCAATCACCATAAGGGAGGGAGATACCCGTGAAGGGTCGAAGACTGAGGTACGGTTGTTCTGTGCGTCCCCCCTTGAGGCACCCACCTCTTGGACGGGATCCAGCCCGTGACCCATTTCTTAGGCTGAAAATCTAAATGTCGCACTTGGACCGAGGTACCTAGTGACCAACTTTAGGACATCTACCCAGGTGGCGATTGTGGGCTGCAATCGCACCTTGATTGGATTTTGTGTGGCTATTGGGAAATATTGCCAGCTCTTTCGGGATATGCCCCCTCTACCCCTCATTATAACCAATTGTTTCATCCTTCACTAGTTTCTCTTCCAGTGACTTCAGACCCCACTGTTGAGTACTATTGGAAGGTCCAGTGCTATTTGAGAGGAAGGACGTTACGTATTTTAGGACACGAGCATTTGCTTTCCTTTTTCCCCACGTGGACAAAACCTATTTACCCACATATATGCTTCTTTCTCATTTATGTATGACGCACATCTGATTACAGTTTGAATTTGATATATATATTGTGTAAAACAGTCACAACAAAGATTCTTGTTTTTATATTTCTCTCACCACTTGTTGCACACATTTTCACACAACTAGTCTGACATCATAGGGGAACCACAGAACCCCCTTTGTTCACGATGCTTGCTCAACCTCCCTCCTATCTTAGGAGGAGTATCTGGTCGTACTCGTTCATCGGTACCTCCTTCACACACTCCTGTGAGTGTTACAATCTTAGGATCAGCTTTGCTTGGTTCTACCTTACTTGGGTCAACTGCCCAAGGTCATCCATTCACTCGCTCTCCTTTGCACGAAAGTGGGGGACCCACTTCCTCTCAAGGAGGGAGCACCAACCCACCTAGTCCCCATCAAGGGTTAGGTTCACAAAACACTATGGCTGGAACTAATCCTGCCACCCCATTACAGATTCCATATTTGGCCTCTCTCAACATACCGGATCTCACCAAGCTTACCAATGATCCTATACTGCATGACGCCACATGGCCTGCAATGCCAACAAAACTTCCTTCAGATATACCAAAGTTTGAAGGAAAGGCGGGGGATGACCCCACCAACCACGTCATGACCTTTTTCACCTATGGTGCTCTTCTAATAGCATTATGGATGACTCCATCAGAATGCGATTATTTCAACGCACACTTACTGGCCCATCATCCAAATGGTATGTCGAAGAAAAATCAGGGTCCCACACAACCTTTGAGTCATTGGCCAAAGAATTTTTAACTTTCTTCCAATTACCCATCCGCCATGACAATGGTCTAGAACTACTGTCTAACTTTAAACAGACCTCAGCCACCCACATCGCTGACCACATTCATGAGTGGCATAGGCGACGTAGTTTGTGTAAAGAAGAAACCACCAAGCAGCAATGTCTTGATTGGTTTCTTAGATCACTTGTCTCTCTCCTTGGAAAGGATGTCGCTTCCACCTTCCCGCAATATGAAGAGGAAGCCATTAGTAAAGCCCAACAGTATGATCTCATTTACGCACAGTCGGGGTACTTATACACAGTACTTCCTGATCTCCCCAAACCCGTGCCATTTGGTCAAAACAAACCTGGGATGTCTCATTCAGCAGACGGACTAATAGGTGCCACCACACACCATGGTCCACAACCCCAACCACCACCGATGTATGGAACACCTCAATACCCGCCGGCCTACGGGGGCACTTCATACTACCCCCCACCCCCTTATCAACAGCCATATCCTATTGCTATACCCCTACCCATTAGTGGACCACCACCGGCACCTCCCATACATCCACCTCTTCCCACAACCAGTGGTACCCCCTCAACATCATCCTATAGGACTAGTCAAAGAGCTACGCCTTCATATGTACCTTACGGATCAGTACCACCATAGAATCCATACTTCCCGTTTCCTGGTCCCCCACAACCCATGGCTCCCCCACATCCACATGCGGGGGTAAATTTTGTTCAACCCTCTGCTACTCAACAATACCAAAATCTTGAATAGTTGAACACAGCCAACCCAAATCATCCTTTGAACAATGCCAAGAAGAAAGAAAGGAACAGAAATAACAATAACCCTGGTCAAGGCGGGAATCAACCCCCACAGCACCAACCCACTGGGGGCAATCAGAACCAAGGGAACCAAAACCCCCAAGGGGGCAATAACAACAAATGCCAAGGGTGAAATAATGTTAAAACCATCCACCCTTGTGCTCTTTGTGGTGAGTTCGGTCATTACACTCACCATTGTCCCCAGATCACTGATTTCAAATGGTTGAAAGACTCGGGGAGTCTTCCCCATACCCCTGCACAAATTTCCCCTCAACATGCGCCACAACAGTATGTGCAACACCACCCTCTCGTCGTACTACAAAATCCTATCCCACATCAAGGTGTAATAAAAACCCAACAAGACATGCAGCATCCCCCACCTCCGGTGAGTCCATACCACAACCCTAAAAATCCAGCAGAGCGAACAATTCTCCTCACCTGTGAAGACGAAATCCTTCTGCAAACACGGAATCGTCAGTATCAGACACCAGCCGAGTCTACTCCTATCTCTCCAGAGACAAACCCTACACCTATGGGACCCTCGTTGGTGATCCCTCGCCCTTCCTCCGAACTCCCATTACGCATCCCTCGCATCCCATTGCGCAAGAATGTTCACAACCCATAGGCTAGGGCAGCTCATAATTATAGCTTGGTAGACGACTTAGCGCAATCCCTGGCTGCCTGTCAGTCTTGGAAGTCCTACAGACTTGTCCTACACAGTGGAAATCACTACTTTCCACCTTAGGGGCAGTCGACCCTCCTGATACTTGACTCATCACCTTCGACCTTGATAGCTACGAACCTCGTCTTCCCGCCTTGGTCGCTATTCAAATACCAGTAAAAATACGGAACATCATCGTTCATCGGTGTATTATCGATGAAGGAGCATCTACATGCATCATGTCCAAAACAGTATGGCAGAATCTTGGCTCCTCGGAACTCATACCCTCCGCCATCACATTATGAGCTTATGACAGACGACCATCATCTCCTGAAGGGCTCTTCCAAAATGTCCCCGTGGAACTCGGGAGCAAAACTATTCTCATTGACATAGAAGTTATTGATGCTCCGCTCGATTACAATATCTTGTTTGGACGTAGCTACATGTATGCTATTAAGGCAGTGGCATCTTCCATCTTTCGAAAAATCATGTTCCCTCACAACGGAAAGATTGTGACCATCAACCAAGTCTCGCATTATGAGCCTAACCCATCTGCCAATCTCGATAACATTCTTCCCCTCATTCACAAAAACCGGGACACCTACCCACTCGTAGAGATGGGTCCTGGGATTTTCAAAGATCCATCCTTATTAGGGACATACCATGGAGCACCACCACTCCTTCCCCCTAATCAAGTATGCGTCGTCTCATCTAACGGAACTCACACAGAGGATTCTCTTCCTCCTCAGGAGGTTTCAGTCATTCCTGACGTCTCAATAGTCGCAGAACCACTCCATCCAGAGCCTCCTGCGCACTCCTTAGACCCAACCGTCCATGACTCCACATCCCCCCAGGGGCATAGTCCCAGTCGAGAGAAATTCCCCCAACCCCTCACTCAAATTCCCTTCTTTTACCCTCCACCCGGTATAGAAGCTTTCTAGGTAGCCGCAATGCTCACACTACCTAATATGGTGTTAGCAATCCCAGTGTGGTATTTACATCCACCTGAGATGGTCCCTCGCCCATCCCTTCCGCCACAAGAAGGCTTCCCCATGACGATTCCCGTCCTCACCCCCACTACCCCCATACTCCCTACCCCCCCTGCTCCAGCTGGGGGGAGGAGAAAGAAGAAGGAGCCCACAACTCCACTTCCTCCACGCATCCCACCACCTTGCACACTATGTGAGAAAGAGGGTCACCAAACTAATAACTGCCCATCACTACCAAAATTACGGAATTTGATTCCCCTCAATCACACTCCCACAACACCCATCACTACTGCTAGTCCTACTGCTACCACCCAACCTTCCAGTAGTAAAGGGTTGAAGACCAAATTCGCGTGTGCTATTTGTTTCGAGCATGGCCATTAAACCCATCATTGCCCAGCACTGGCACGTTTCTGGCAGACATTCGCTGATGTACGCCAGAAATTTCAAAACAACCCATGCCCTGCTACGTCCTCAACAACAAACATCACTGACATTCGTTATGTCACCACTTTTGTCAATGAACGTTTGAGATGCCCATGTTCCCTCTGCGATTCGTTGGATCATGTCACATACCAATGTCCTATGATCCTTGCGTACAGGCAACATCAATTAACCCTGCATCACCAACTCACAGAAGCGATAATTGACATTACCTCACCACTCGAGGCTCTTCAGGTCATTTCGCTTGAACCTGAGGCACTCCCAATGCCTCCTTGGTGCTTAGATGACGTATCTAAGGATTTACCCCGTAACCCACCCAAATATCCTACAAAAATTCTTCACCCAACCACCACAGGTACTCCTCAGTACTTCAACATATGGTTCATGTCGAGTGAACCCTCACCATCTGCTTGTACCACTCCTCTTGCTTCTCCCGCAGGGGGCAATCACACCAGCGTTGAGATCACTCCTCACGACCCCTTATATTCCCATAGTTTCCAATGTGACGAGGAAATACTGGAAGAGCTACAACGCCCAGACTCTCCCTGGGACACACTACATCATCGCGCTCTCTTCCTTCCGCAGGAAGCCCTCATGCCTCCTAGCCATAACCCCATTTACGCGGTCAAAACCAAAGATTTTATCCCATCCGGGCCTATCGATTGGTTCAATAACCCCATCCCTGCACCTGATTCTTTTGAAGAAGGTAATCTGGCTAACATTTCCCCCACCATCAAAATCGACATTTCCATTAAAAATGGCACCGTCAAAGAAATCATCATTGGAGCTATTTGCACTCCTCAGGAAATCACCGCATATAAAGCCCTCTTCCAGGAATACAGGGATATTTTCGCCTGGTCATACACAGAGATGCCTGGCCTTGATCCTTCTATCGTCGAACATCGCATCGACACCTGGCCCGACATCGCACCAATTCGCCAGAAACAGCGACCGCTACACCCATCCAAAGCCGTGGCCATCAAAGCCGAAATTGATAAATTACATTCGGTCGGATTTATTTACCCCATCGCTTATACTTTGTGGGTTTCCAACCCTGTACCTGTCGACAAGAAATAGGGCACTATCCGCGTCTGCACAGACTTTCGCGATCTCAATAACGCATGTCCAAAAGACAACTTTCCAATGCCATTCATCGATCAAATCATTGACGACTGTGCCGACCACGAGGCTCTCTCCTTTATGGATGGATTCTCTGGCTATAACCAAATTCAAATCCACCCAGCCGATCAGTACAAAAACGCATTCATTACCCCATGGGGTACTTTTTCATATCGTATCATGTCGTTCGGCTTGAAAAACACTGGCGCAACTTTCCAGCGGGCCATGACATATATTTTTCATGATCTGGCTGCAATCATCCTCACCTACTTGGACGACCTCACCGCTCGATCCAAGAAATGCACCCAGCACCTCGATGATTTACAAATCATCTTTCAACGGTGTCATCAGTACAACATCCTCTTGAACCCTCTCAAGTGTGTGTTCTACGTCACCGTAGGGCACCTCCTCAGTTTTATTGTTTCCAAAAGAGGTATTACCATGGACCCCCTTAAAGTCAAAGCTATCACCGAAATTCCACTTTCTCGGAATTTACGACAACTTCAGAGTCTACAGGGCAAAGCTAACTTTCTTAGACGCTTTGTTCCTAATTACGCCATCCGCGCACATGGTTTCCTTCGCTTACTACATCACGACATTCCTTTTCATTGGGACGACTATGCCCAATAGTCATTTGACGATCTTAAAATAATGCTTTCGAATGCACCTTTGATTAGTGCGTCTGACTATAATCGTGACTACATCCTCTACATATCAGCATCAGTTGTATCAGTAGTTGGCGTCCTCGTCCAGCTCGGAGATGACAATCATGAGCACGTCATTTACTATGTTAGTAAGAACCTCTCAGGGCCACCCTTGAAGTATAAACACGAAGAGAAACTTGCTCTTTTCGTTGTCCTCACAGTCCAGAAACTGCGCCATTACATTCTTCTTCGCACCACTAAGGTCATCGTAGATTCCAACCCTATGCAATATTTACTCAGCCGTCGTCAAATTAACGAAAAATTCGCTCGATGGATCGTTATCCTTCAGGAGTACGACCTCGAATTCTCAACACCTAAGAGTAATAAGGCCCTCGTTCTCGCTGAACTTGTCATGACCCTCCTCTCTGACACCACCAGTGCCCCTGTCAACACTGACTTTCCTGACAAACATCTCTTTTACATCGCTTCCGATGATCCTTGGTATGGCGACCTTCTCGTCTACCTACGAACCCAAAAGTTCGGTAACCACTTATCACGAGATGATCGTCGGTGCATACGCCATCAAGCCCCCCGCTATCTCCTCATCGGATACATCCTATACCAGAGGGGCATCGACACCATCCTTCGTCGATGCCTAACTATTGACGAAGCCGACAGAGTCTTAAACGACTGCCACAACGACGCATGCGGGGGCCATCTTTCGGGTATCTCCACTGCTCAAAAGATTATCCGGGCTAGTTACTTTTGGCCTACCCTGTTTCATGATTTCATTCATGCCGTGAAAATATGTGAGCAATATCAGCTCTATGCCAACAAAGCCCGTGCTCCCCCCGCTCTTCTTCACCCTGCCATTACTGCAGGCCCCTTTTGTAAATGGGGCATCGAATTTATGACTTGTAATCCCCCCTCTAGCAATGGTCGCAAATACATTGTTGTCACCGTTGATTACTTCACCAAATGGGCCGAAGCTATGCCCACTTTCAACAACACTGCTGACACGGCAGCGCGTTTCTTCTTTAACCACGTCATATCCCATTTTGGAGTACCACTCCAACTTGTTTCCGACCACGGGAAACACTTCGAGAATGAGATCTTCGTTGAACTCTCATCTCGGCTAATCTTCTCTCACGAGTTTGCCTCACCATATTACCCTCAGTCAAACGGACAGGTCGAGGCAGTGAACAAAGTCCTCAAGACCATGTTACAGCACACGGTTAATAAACATAAAACCAATTGGCATCATATGTTATTTTCCGTGCTATGGTCTTATTGAACGATAGTAAAGACCGCTACAGGTTTCACGCCATTTCATTTAGTCCATGGGGTCGAGGCAACTCTTCCCATCGAATGTGAAATTCCCACCCTACGCACCGCAATTGAGATTTTACCTGACACTACTCCAATGGAGCAGCACTTGCTGAACTTGGAGTCTCTAGATGAAGATCGTCGATCTTCATTACAGAACAACGAGGCAGCTAAAAATTGATCCAAAGCTACCTTTGATCGCCATGTCAACCTTCGTTCATTCCGAGAAGGTGACCTCGTCCTAGCCTGTGATATCGCCCATGATACCTTTGGCCATGGAAAATTTGAATCACTTTGGCACGGCCCTTACATCATCCAACACTACCTCACCAAAGGCGCATACATCCTAGCCTCCCCCGAAGGCCTCTCCCTCAAAGAACCCATCAATGGGTTGTATCTCAAGAAATTTTATGCTTAAACGTAGTCAAGCTACTTTAGGTTATTTTCTTTTCTAGCATTTTTTAATCTTTTTTCTTCTACCCTCTTGTCTAAAACTATCCTTTGTGCTATTGACACATGCTTGCTCCACCCGCCTACCATATTGGTTACGCCGACGGTGCTAGCCGTTGAACACAAAATCTCACTTCAGCTGCTTGGGCTCTCTACACCCCCTCACATGAAATGTTACATTCAAGCGGCATCTGTTTGGGGCCAGCAACCAACAACCAAGCCGAATACACTGCGGTCATTGGCCTCCTGGCCGACGCCCAGTGTCATCATATTCGTCACCTTAGCATCTTCCTCGACTCTCAACTAGTCATTCTCCAGCTCAACAATGTATACTGTGTACGCGATCTGTGCCTCTTTCGCAAATACCTGCAGGTTAGGCTGTTATCTCGACATTTTGATTCCATTACATTTACACATATTTCAAGACAATTGAATCAAACAACAGATGAAATAGCTAACATGATGTTAGATTGACATATATCACATCAAGCTACACATACATAAAACATCTCATACCTCCTGTCATAGCATATACATAAAAAAGACATCATCATCATCAAAAGAAACACACATGTAGACAACATCAGGATCTCAAAAAATATGTATACTCATATATATATATCAGCCCATAAGGCCAACCGCATGTTTACATACAAAAATACATCTGCCCGCAGGCCAGTGCCGCACCTCGATACAAAACTCAGCTCACCAGCCTATATACAATCAAAAAGGTGTACATCATACATCAGGGGGCCTCTATTGCCCCCCCACCTGCTCCTCCCTCAGGAGGAGGTGGCGGCCCACCCCCACCTGCCCCAAGCGGTGGTGGTGGCATACCCACAGGACCCTCCTGCCCCGGTGGCAGGCATCCACTAGTCATAGCGGCAAGAATAGCTGCTCGTCGCACTATAGACCGCCATGGTGGCGGTACTCCTATGCACTGCTCCAGGAATCCCTCATCCTGGATGCGTATCCACATGCCCTCAGGCATGTCCTGTAACACTGTCTCCAGACGACGGCGTATATCATCAAAATCTGCTCCGACTGCCGTCGGAGGAGCATGTGATGGCCCTGCACCGGGATCGTTGAACCGATGCCTCCTCGCTGCCCTCTCGGGCTCTGCTGGTCGCCCCACGGCCTCATCCCGCTGACGGCTCTTGCCACGCGGCAGTCTCTCTGGCTCTCGCTGAACCGGCGCTCTTTGCAACTCCACCTCGGCCCGCGAGGTGCCACATCTGCACAGGCAACAAACAACAACAACAGATCGTATCAGTATCTATATCACATACATATGGACTGATATCTCAAAACATAACACAAATCAACAACATACACAAACTCAACATACCTCGATGATCAGAAACCTCCCCGGGAGGCAACACCATGTCCGGGTCCCCCCGGAAGTCCACCCCAGCATAGGGATACCGAAGTATGACCTGCGGCATCTGCCACCATATCTGCGTCGCATGCGCCGTAAAATAATGGCCACCTTCTCCACCACTGTGGCGAACCAAAACTGCGGACCACCACCTCAATCACGGCTCTCGTGCCCTAGGCGCCTCTAGCAGAACCCTCGGGCGCAGCATCGGCACCCTCTCCAAAAACCAGGCTACCAGGAGCGAGTCGAACAAAAACTCTCCTGTACCTGTGGACCGACAACGGTCCAATTGCGCGATCATCCGCGCATGAAGCGTAATCCCCCATGCGAACCGCTCACGGCCCACCACCACCCTCTCCAACACCAGCAGCTGGCCACCACTAATCCGTTGGGTCGCCAGTGACCCATACACACGAACAATCATCGCTGCTATACAACGATGTGCTAAGGCATCAATGGCATTGATGCTCACCACCGTCCCTGACATAAAGTTCTCACCTGAGAAATATCGCTCGGCGATCACCACCAGGGCTGTATCCCTCGGCAGCACAGGCTTTTCCAGTAAGGACGTGCCTCGAAAGGGGAGCCCAGTCAAAAAATAGACATCCTCCACCGCAGTGAAGGGGATCTGCTCTCCTCGCACGAGGAAGTAGTGCAACTTCGGACTCCACATCTGGAGTAGGAACTGTAGCAAGTACTCCTGTGCCCGTATCAACGGGCACTCAAAAAACTTTAGCAACCCACAGGTTGCTAAAGTCGCTCGCACCTTTGGCCCTGCATTGGCCACAACATCTCGCAATTGTGACTAGTCTCGCTCACGCCACTGAACTGCCATAGTCACTACTGGCCACCTGCACACAATACAGAGCCCTATATCAGCGTATGCAACCACCAAATGCATCAAAAAGACTTGTTTTTTACCCTTAAAACCTTGCCTTAAAGACGTGGTTTTTTCACCCACAGGCGCGCACATATGCGCGCCTATTCACTATACAGGCATGCCCAGATGCGTGCCTGTTCACTGCACAGGTGCGCTCTTGAGTGCGCCTATCCATCATATAGCCACGCTTAAGCCTACGCCTGTCCAACTCACAGGCGCGCTCTGGTGCACGCCTGTTCACATCACAGGCGTGCACTGGTGTGCGCCTATTCACATCACAAGCACGTGCCTAGGGCACGCCTTAACTTATTTCTATCGTTCATCCATGCACGTGTATTCGGTGGACAGGCGCGCGCCTATGCGTGCCTTCCACCGGATCGCCCGCGCATGTGGGCCCCCATCCTATCAAAAAACCCCTCAAACCCCCTGTACGGCCCCCCGTACCTACCCTGCCCAAAAATTCGAAACCTAGTTCTATGCAGGACGATCAGACCACTAACCTGAAACTCGCAGAATGTCGATCAGCCGCCTTGTCCTCCATGAATCACCAAATCTCCTCTGAAATATTCTCATCCAGTCACTGTCGCAGTAGGTACAAATGAGGTGGCAATGTGGGCCCTGTTATCCCCGATATCTAGGGATAACTAGGAGATCATGTCTCGAGGCCCACATGGTCCTGGACATGGAGTACGAGAGCAGGAGCGACTTGCGCATGGTCCTGGAGGACCCATCTTATTCTTCTCATCCAGATTTGTCCTGCTAGCAGTACCAGCCTCCATCACTACCGGTTTGGCCTTGCATCGGAAACGACTCTTGCTCCATGAGTTAATTGGTCCGAGGTATCATGGTATGTGTCATTTTTGATCATTATAACCTTCTTATGTATGCATTGCATCTCTTTTATTTCAGATAACTGCTTGGATTTTACACTAACCCACTTGACCATTGTTGGGGTGATTGATGGGGTAGCTTA
>JZKD02S2348423.1:0-13125 GCA_000966675.3 Picea glauca | reverse complement strand
ACAAAAGACCTAACCCTTCCATGTTGAATAGGTGGCATAAACAAAAATTTAGTCATACCAAAGGATCCAACTTCTCATCTATAAAGTATTCATCGTTAACATATTTTATGTGGATAAAGATACAACATGAATTAAAGAACTTAGACCCGTAATAGAAAACAATGCCTTCATCTACATTAGAGGAAGCAAGAAAATTTGTTTTATTAGATCATCCACTTACATTGAACCAATCTAGTAAGTATAAATAAACCCTAATTAAAAAATAAGGAAGGAGGGAAGAATGTCAACACTTCATCTTTTGCTCGAACAAAATGAAGTAGAAATCATATCTTAAGAACTGTCAAATCGTGAATTAGAAATATGGACATAACTAATCATATGTTTTAATAGACTATTCCAACTCAAATGAAACGTTAAACATTGAAAATCAAACATCAATTCTATCTATGTAGGGGTCCAACATTAAAAACCAATCTCAAAAAATAAGTGTTCATGTAAACATGTTTATATGTTTCGATATGATATTGATGTAAATCGAAGATAGAAATCACCTCTAAGGTTCTCATATGTAAAGGATCATCAATGGTCAGTTGTATTTTTTTTTATCATTTTTCTAATGGAATAATATATTTTTTATTTTTTCAAATGTGCTAAAACCTACCATAACTCAATTGTCAACCAATGGTGAGGACAATCATCACTGGCTAATATCCATGAATTCGAGCTAACTCATCATCGTTATTCAAAGAAAACCATGCCCCCTAAAATGACATGCTTCAAGTCCATAAGGGGGCAAACTTTCACTTTTGCCACATACCTTTAGGCCTTGGGTTGTTAACTTGCTTTCTTATATTTGAGGAAGATGAGCTCTTGACCAATGGAAAACAATTGTAGGCCTTACTCCAAGACTAAAAGGCAGTTTCAACCTCGATAGTATTTGCAAGAACACCACTATCCCTTGTGGTCATTGCTATGTCTACCTCCAATAGGATCACACACTTTCTAGTAACATTTAATCTTCTGAATCATATACATGAAACCAGATAATAAATACTACCCAATTATAATTTAATCTCCTACCTAAAAAATAATTAAATAATAAATAATATAATTATATTTTCTTTATTTAAAAAAAATACCATTTAAAAAACATTTTTGATTAGTATATACAAATAATACCTTTCAACATAAAATATTACAATAAAACATATATATTTTACAATTTACATAATTTTATGTGTAAGTAAGATATTGTGATTAATTATGTAGAAAATAACAACACATGACATCATTAAATAACCAAATTACATTTACAACATTAATATATTCCAAGTCTAATTTTGTTGATACCTTTCAACATAAAATATTACAATAAAACATATATATTTTACAATTCACATAATTTTATGTGACATCATTAAATAACCAAATTACATTTACAACACTAATATATTCCAAGTCTAATTTTGTTGATACCTTTCAACATAAAATATTACAATAAAACATATATATTTTACAATTCACATAATTTTATGTGTAAGTAAGATAGTGTGATTAATTGTGTAGGAAATAACAACACATAACATCACTAAATAACCAAATTCCATTTACAACACTAATATATTCCAAGTCTAATTTTGTTGATACTTTTCAACATAAAATATTACAATAAAACATATATATTTTACAATTCACATAATTTTATGTGTAAGTAAGATATTGTGATTAATTGTGTATAAAATAACAACACATAACATTACTAAATAATCAAA
This sequence comes from Picea glauca, assembly GCA_000966675.3. Classification (NCBI taxonomy): domain Eukaryota; kingdom Viridiplantae; phylum Streptophyta; class Pinopsida; order Pinales; family Pinaceae; genus Picea; species Picea glauca. Next base: position 11,353 of record JZKD02S2348423.1, on the reverse strand, counting down.
TTTCATTTACAACACTAATATATTCCAAATCTAATTTTGTTGATATGGTTTATGGTTTAAACATTGTTGAAGGGTTAAGTCCTAAGTTTCAAATTTTATGTAAAAGTTAGTCATAATACATTTCTCTCATATTTGCTCCACCCCCACTTTTATATATGAGGGTGGGAATGAAGGTGGAGTAAATATGAGAGAAATGTATTATTGAGGATGAGGATGAGGATGAGGGTGGGGGTGGCGCAAATATGAGAGAAATGTATTATACATTTTTCTCATATTTATATGAGGGTGGGGCGAATATGAGAGAAATGTATAATACATTTCTCTCATATTTGCCCCACCTCCACCCTCCTCACCCTCACCCTCATATAAATATGAGAGAAATGTATAATAAATTTCCCTCATATTTTCCTCACCCCCACCTTCACCCTCACCCTCATATTTGCCTCACCCGAATTCACAATTAGATATCAAATGTTATGTAAAGTTAGTCACTTATAACTGTTAGGATTATAATTGTGAGGCAAATAATCTCACCTAAAAATAACCACCTAAATAGTTGTTAGGTTTATATATATATATATATATATATATATATATTAATTTTAAGGTGATTTATTTATTTTATGTCTAAAGTTTATAACAAAATTTATGTATTTCTCATTTATCTAAAAAAAGTATTAATATGTTCCCGAGGTGTAGGATAGTCGGTGATGGAGTGTGTTGTTAAGGCACTTCGTGAAGTTAAAGTCACTGGTTTGAAACCTGTGGGGACAAAAAATCAAACCATGTTAAAGTTTGGTGTGGCTCAGGCTGAGTGCGATCCCCGGGTGATTTTGACAGCTTAGATACCCCTGAGTCGTAGTTTCTCAACCACTGACTAGTCCCGTAGGTCACAAACAAACTAGCAAACAAAAAATATAAATATTAAAGCTGAAATATATAAATGTTGTTGAGTTGATTGGAAAAAAAAATCCCACAACAAAAAATTCATAGTATTATCATAAAACATTTTTTAAATTTATTATTATTTTATTATAATAAAATATTTTTTTTTTAATTTATTATCATTTTATTATAATAAAATATTTTGATGATTATATCTAAGAATTAATATTATTAATAATGAGAATGATCAAACATATCAATTTACAAAGTGTAAAAATAAATAAAAAATTTACAAAGTGTAAAAATAAATAAAATAAAATTAATAATGTTTAAATATAAATGGATATCCATTTTATCTTTATAGAAACAATTATTTATATAATATCATTGCTATTACAGTTTCTAATCACCTCTTCCCCTTTTCATTAATGCCTCTCACATTTCTTGAGTTGTTCAACACAACTTAGGTCATTGTGAGATATGTTTATTTCTAGTATTTTTATACGGCCAAACATGTATGATTACAATCTGAAATGTTAGGTGTTATATTAATTGAAATTTTAATATGTTTTAAAATAAAGATTTAATTTGCATAATTGTTTTGGTTTAAGTTTTTTTTTAAATCATTAGTGGTGTATCTTTCAACATATTCAAGGTTTTCATATTGTATTAGGGTTTTACCACTTTGTTGAAATAGTTGTAGTTAGTGCATCTAAATCTATCTTCCAACACTTGAAATTGAACCTAAGAACTTTTAGAACCTTAAAGAAAATCCCAAAGAACTGAAGGAGGGTGGCTTTGTCAATTCACTTACATACCTAAACCTGATTATAATCCTAACATGTGACTATATTATTACTTGTGTGTATTTGTGTAGAATTGATTTAAATCTTTGTTTACTATATATGAAAGTGGTATGAGTTTTTATGAATTCAAAAATTGAATTATAAAAACACAAGTTTTAAGAGTGATATTTTTTGTTAAGATATACTATTTATTAAAAAAAAAAAAAAAACCGGGAAAAGATGAAAAAAATAACAAACCCAAAATTCTAATTACTATTAAACTAGTTTCAAAAGATAACTCTAAAAAAAAGACAATACGGTAACAATTAAGAACATCAACAAAAGACCTAACCCTTCCATGTTGAATAGGTGGCATAAACACAAATGTAGTCATACCAAAGCATCCAACTTCTCATCTATAGAGTATTCCTCGTTAACATCTTTTATGTGGATAAAGATGCAACATGAATTAAAGAACTTAGACTCGTAATAGAAAACAATGCCTTCATCTACATTAGAGGAAGCAAAAAAACTTGTTTTATTAGATCATCCACTTACATTAAACCAATCCAATAAGTAGAAATAAACCCTAATTAAAAAATAAGGAGGGAGGGAAAAATGTCAACATTCATCATCTTTTGCTCGAAGAAAATGAAGTAGAAATCATATATTAAGAAGTGTCAAATCGTGAAGTAGAAATATGGAAATAACTAATCATATGTTTTAATTGACTATTCCAACTCAAATGAAAGGTTAAACATTGAAAATCAAACTTCAATTCTATCTCTGTAGGGGTCCAACATTAAAACCAATCTCAAAAAAGAAGTGTTCATGTAAACATGTTTATATGTTTCGATATGATATTGATGTAAATCGATGATAGAAATCACCTCTAAGATTCTCATATGCAAAGGATCATCAATGGTCAATGCCACTTTTTTTTTTATCACTTTTCCAATGGAATAATATATTTTTTATTTTTTTCGAAGGTGTCAAAACCTACCATAACTCAATTGTCAACCAGTGGTGAGGACAATCATCACTGACTACTATCCACGAATGCGAGCTAACTCATCATCGTTATTCAAAGAAAACCATACCCCCTAAAATGACATGCTTCTAGTCCATAAGGGGGCAACCTTTCACTCTTGCCAGATACCTTTAGGTCTTGGGTTGTTAACTTGCTTTCTTATATTCGAGGAAGATGAGCTCTTGACCAATGGGAAGCAATTGTAGGCCTTACTCCAAGACCAAAAGGCGGTTTCAACCTCGATAGTATTTGCAAGAACACCATTATCCCTTGTGGTCATTACTATGTCTACCTCCAATGGGGTCACATGTTTTCTAGTAACATTAAACCTCCTTCTTCTTAATCATGTACATAAAACCAAATATACCCAATTACAATTTAATCTCCTACCTAATAAATAATTAAATAATATAATTATATTTTCTTTATTTAAAAAAAAAATACCATTTAAAAAACAATTTTAATTAATATATACAAATAATACCTTTAAACCTATAATATTTCAATAAAACATATATTTTACTGTTCACATAATTTAATGTGCAAGTAATATATTGTGATTAATCATGTAGGAAATAACAACACATGACATCACTGAATAACCAAATTCCATTGACAACACTAATATATTCCAAGTCTAATTTTTTTGATGGAAAGGTCTTAAGCTTGAAGCTTAAGATGTATATATATCTTAATTCAAGATAAATGTTAATGAAGAATATTATATACAATATTATAATTACAAATAAATTATATGATAAGTTTCCATTATATGTTAGAAAAATACGTTATAAAGTGTGATTTGAATTCGGTTCAAATACATACAATCGTTGAAACACTCTGTCTTTTCATATCATGTGTTGTTAGACCCATTCCACAATGGAAAATAAAATTGGAAAAGACACGAGAGTCGGTGGGAACCCGTTGGTAGGTGCGAATTGATGCAGGGTCGGTCCATAGAATCTGACGGCCGTGGAACCCGCCATAGGTCTCACGTTTGAATTGAGTATGACCATGACATGACGGCCTAGAATCTGAACGCCTGAGTGCAGAGAGGGGCAGCCCCATCGCCCTTGACGGTGGACGGTCATTGGTAATCAATCAGTTTTGCGTCTTTTCGGGGCTTTACAGAGCGCACTGGCTCTCACTGTCAGAACATAAAGTTTGGCATAGTACTCATGTTCTCACATTGGCGGAAGCTAAAATCCAAACGTTTTAGCTTCCCTTTTCATTGATTATGAAAGGTGGGAAGAAATAGTATGTATTTTGTGCTTGTCCGTAAAAGTGGAAACAGAAAACATTTCATTTTAGAATGTGAGGCCCTCAAAGACAACAGGGAAGATTATGCATGTATTCTGGCAGCTAATTCTTGGGATAATCTTTTCAGCAAAGAGTTTGTTGAGAAGCTGTGAACGATTATTGTAAAACTTCACAGGAAAAGGGCTGAATACAAAAGCCAGATGGAAAAACAATCGGTCCCATAGGCTATTTTTAGCCTCGTGGACGTTAAAAATACTTTCTTTCTTTCCTTTTCCGACTCCCCCGATTCCTTATTTCGATTGGTAGATTGTCTGTTTGGCAGCAACAATAATCTATCTATTTATTTCTTGATATGGTGTATCTTTTCACAACATAAAAACCATCACAAAGCTTATTTTTAGTTAATCCTATCAATGTATTGGCATATTCAACATCTTGAGGGTTTCTTAATATAAGTTTTCAAGAGAAGTTTGAACACCTTATCTTTTTGAATCCCCATTTGAATTCATGTACTATGTGCATTTTTCATCCTTGTTGATATGATAACTGTCATGACATTAATGTCAATACTTAATCTGTTCAAATCCCACACTCACCATAATGTCATTTCCTTTGTTAGCTTTGCCTCCTCTCACATTTGCAAAAAAACAAAACAATTAGTCGTGGGTTATGGGTGTAAATTGCGATGCCATTGAAAACTTATTAACAAGATTCATTACAAATGTGTGGTTAAATGACAATTTTGAAGAGAACACAATAGACAACAACTGAACCCAAGGAAATGAGGTTGTCTCTCTTTTTTCATGTTCACATAGTCCATCTCTCCACAAGCATCTAACATGTTGACAAATCTAACATGGTTATATCATTGGTATTTAATATTTTATTATTATTTGAGAACATTCATGGACCTCTCAACCACTTAGTATATTGTTCACAACATCTCTTTTATTTGAATAGATACTTAGAGAAAAAACACATAATTAATACTTGAATGCAAATCTTTCAACAATTCATTGATCTTGTATAGATTTTTTCAAGCTCATTGTAAAAATAACACATAGTTTTTCTTTGTTTCACACAAAATCATGTTAATGATTTTGTTTGGGATAAAAAAACTCCATTAAGGTCAACGATAACTTGTATGTTCTTGATTACAGTTATGTACAATCCTATGCAAAATAGGCATTGTAAACATCACAAAACCTAAAGTTGGAATTACAACAATGAGAATTGTGATTTTGTTCATTCAATTTTCCACATCATCAATTCCTTACTCCTCTGATCATTCCCCTTTCCCCAATTTTATGTATCTTTATCTATAACAATCATTCTTGTTTCTAGAAACATTGACATCAACGTGACGATACTTAGAGTGTCAAATATTTGAGAATGGTCCTTAGTTCTCTTTCCTATATGCAAGGGTTGGATGAAAATATAGAACTTGAAATAAAGACGAACCCTTCAAATTATTTGATCATTAATTGCCATGTAATTTAAATTTATGAGGAGGCACATACTTCTATTATTGGTTAATAATTGTACATTTAATGGCATGTAGTTCTCTCATAAACCAATGTCATATTTCCTAAAGTTTCATCTTCGTGAAGTTTTTAGCTCGATTGGTAAGCTTCGATCTCGAGAATTAGTTGTGATAGATAGGGAGAAACAACAAAAAAAGAACTGAGATGTCTAAAAACAATGAATTTCACAAATGATTTGCAAACGAATGACAAATATTTAAAACAAAAAATCTCCCATTGAAAAACCTAATATTATACCATTTTTCAAAATAAATAAAAACTAAAACAAATTCGTTGTAAGATTCCCCTTACTGATTGTTGTTCTATTTAGTGTTCATCGCTGATATGCTTTATGTTTTTTGTTGGTGTGTTTTAATGGTATTTAGTTCAGAACTTTCGTCAAACAGTTTGGTTCAGATATTTTGTCAAATAGTTTTACAACAGTTCCATATCACACTTGGCACACAAATGGAGATTCATTTTATTCAATACCAAATAAACAACAACACATATGATGGAAGTGATTACTAACTCAACCAAGATGTTATAACAGTGGTAAACTCAAAAAACACAATTAGATATCGTTATTATTCTAACCTGTAGGTGACCCGCTTGGACAACAAATAGAAAATGGTAGTTCGATCCCTTATAGAATTACACCAACAGTCAACAATCTGATCTGTAGATGACAACAATATCCAATTAAGAAGAGATCATATCTAGCCTTGCACTCTTCCCAAGGAAACTCGCCCTCTTGCACCCTCCACAAAACACTCTCGAATTGTAAGAACTGTACAACTTGTAATAATAATAGTACAACCCTCCTAGAGGTTTCCACAATCAACAATAAATATGGCATTGCTCCCTTATGATGCCCACGACCTGTAACAATTTCTACAACCCCTTTGAGATGTCCACGACCTATTGTAATGGGTATAACCCCTTTCTTAAATCCATACTTGTAAATATTTGGCATAAACCCTTCCTGTAATCCTCACGACTTGGTATTAGGTAGTACGAACCTCTTTTAATGGTTGTTACAACCTCTCTACTGAGATTCCACAACCTGTAAACAATGGAGGTGACCTATATCTAAGGATACACAATCTTTAATGATGAATATATCCTTCCCTAAGGCCTACGACGAGCTACAAACAAGGTACGACCCTCTTCTTGAAACCCCCAACTAGAGATAAATAATCCATCATCTTCCTTCCACCCACACGACCTACAAATGGTGATGTTGTCCAAGAGAAAAGAAGTTGAAAAACCCTGAAATGAAATGGATTTTACAACACCCAATAAACTCTTGCAAATGACCTCATGACTTAGAAAAATGATGTATCTTTCTTCTTGAGAGATCTGTGTGATCTCTCCTTTTGATCAACTAGGGTGGATTCTTTTCACCACCGAAACCAATCTACCCAAGGGTTTCAACCCCAAACCGTAAAAATCCAAAAGAGCTCTCTAAATCAATTTTGATAGAAACGATCATGCATAATGAGAGAATGAACTCTTGCTTCTCGTTTATCCCCCTTTTTACTTTTTTCCGCTCAATAATTAAATTTAAAGTGACTTAGCAGGTTTTTCTTTAATATTATTTTAAAAGACACTTTATAACACCTTTATAATTTAATTACTCAATTTCACCTTTAAATGTTGTTTTTTCCACCCAAATGACATTAAATAATTTAATCAATTTAATTCCCTTTTCACTGACTATAGCCTACAAGAATTAAATAGGTTGTTAAGTCATCCTCTTGAAGTTATCATGCGGAAAGTGGCATTACATTCGTAGTGGTGGCATCCATACCTTCCCACATCTTAGTCTCAAATTCTTTGAGAGTGGGCTCGATGATTTCCCATCCATTCATATCCTTAATGTGGTTGGTTCAAACCTTCGACATCACAAGTATCAATAAAACATTTACCCAAAATAACCTTGAATGAACTCGCACCTAATTTCCAATCCTAGGAACTTCTAAATCCCTTCAAGAATGAACGATTCTTATCCTTGTGTCATTATATATGCTAGGTTTATTAGGAACAAATATGCATTTGAAGTAATGGATTCTATATATTAAAGCCCCTTTGTAACACACCCAACCCCTAAGTACCCTTATAGGGATGGGGCATCAAAATTTTTCTTACTTTAATCGTCTCGAATCATCTCTCCAAGGTCTCCATGCTCTTCTACTCAACCGTGGCTTTCTAACGACTGCTACCCGATTCAAAATCAAGATCTAGATTTCAAGTTATGGCCTCCAGAAGTTCTTCGGGTGTTCTCAGTCATGGGCCACGTGGCACCCATGTGGGTCCACCTCATTCGTACCATCCCCAAGTTCCTACATCCATGGGGGGATTCCATCCACTGTCCAATCCAACGGTGGGACTTGATCCTCATTTAACACACATGCTAGAGGGGGGTTGGTATAGCAAGATTTGCCTCACCCCATACAACTTTCTCAGAAGGCCTTTTCCATTTCCCTATGCAGACTTGAAGTCCATTTTTGTGATTCCCAGATCTAAAAAACATATTTTCCACATATACGTGCCCTAATAGCTATAAAGCATGTGTATACACAAATTGCACCATTACAACCCATGTACATCAGGTTTTGTGCCCAAAATAAAAAAATGGTGTCGAGTTTCCATGTCACGTCACAAGATCCATGATCCTTGACCTTCCATATACTGGAAACGTTCTGACTCTGCCCTTCAGTTCCATTTGAAGGCTATAAATGGGCCATATCCAAGCATTGGGAAAATGAGAAGAATTCAACTTTGAGAGCAAAGTTACTCTAGAGAAATTATTCACTTCATATTGAGTCTTCATCCCTTTGTCCTTTTAAGTCTGAACACATTGTTCAACCCCCAAGCTCTTGCCTATTTGATGGAGAACCTCATTGTCTCTCTTATATGAGCTTGCCTTTGGTGGAGGATTGAAGTGGTGGAGGCCCAGCTGGAAGGGACTTATTTTCTCGGTTTTGAACATGTCGACACAAAAGTTTGTCATTCATACACTTCTGTTGATTACATTTTAATATAAATACTATTTTCTCATCCAATTAATGTCTTTCAAATATTTGAATTATTATTCCATGGGCGTATTTGTTATGAATATTGATGGATTATGTTATTATGTGTGATAACTTTATATATTATCACCATATTCTTGTGTATCTTGGTTGTTGAGGACAAGTTGCAAGTGTATATCTTTGAGTCAAGTCCTTAACGATGGACTTCATCGAACGTTTGGACGAGGTAGGCTCTTTATCTTGTCTTGTTAGCATGTTTGTTTATATAACATACTTGAGATTAGAGTTGATTTTTGTAGTCATTTCCGTCTGTTGTGATTTACCCCATGCCATGGAGTGATTTTCCTCATAACAGAATTGGCAACCATATTGGGGAAGGAATCTTCTTTTCGAGGTTTGGAGTGTTTTTCTCCTTTGATTGGTCTCGGTTATCTTGAGTTTCTTGTCGTTCGATTGCTTGACAACCTATTTTCATTTTGAGTCTGAGTTTCTTGGCCTTATCCTTAACCTGACAGTATTTTAATACATATACACGGGTTTTCCCTTGACAGACACATACATACGCGAGTTGTCGTTATATAGGGTGCGTACACACGCGGTTTTTTCTTAAACAGTTGCGTACATCATTCTTTTTTGCTTGATTGTTGAGTTTGGTGTTTGTTGGGTAAGTTTTGATGGTTATTGAGTCTTCTTGGATCTCTTTCATGACTATTAAGTTCTTGAATATTGATAGGAAACCTTTCTTTGGTTGAATTTTTAGGTGATTTTTCTTTCTCATCATCTTTTTTTCATTGGTTGTCCTTGCATCTTGGGCTGGGTGTTTGCTTCTTGATATCCTGCTTGGTTTGTTTCTTTTGCTTACAGTAGGGTTTATATATCAAGCTATTGTTCAGTCATTTCATTTTCATTTACTTTATATTGAAAATACCAAAATATACATTTTGCATGATGGCATTTGATATTTTGGGTTCTTATTATTGATCTTGATACATGTATAGAAAGATTCCATCTTATTTGAAATCACAAAGTTGAGTTGAAAGTTGCATTTTTGAAAAGCTTACCATTTATTGATAATTGAAGTTAGGACTTTGCATTTTATTCATATTCATTTATTTTACTTTTTGAATCATAACATCATCAGTTTCACAACCACATCATTTGAGTAAACAAAGACATTAAAAGTAACGCTGATAAATTTAAAATTGATTAGAAACGAATTTATTTTTCAAGGTGCAAAAAATAGCTTAAGGTTTAGAGCCTTGGAATAAGATTTTGTGAGTAAAATTATCCAAGGCTATTAAACTCAACATATGTCTCTGACTAAGGGAGTGGTGAAATCCATTGTATAATTGATGACATCAGGAGGCTTCGCTCACACCAAAGTTAAGAATGAGGTCGTGCGAAGTTGGTTGAGGAGATATCCCTCCAATACCTTCTTAGTGTCAGAGATATTTATGGGGATCTATTCGTATATGGGGGTCTTGCTAGTACCTTTACCTCTGTGAGAGGTAGTTCTTTCAAGATTTTGGGCTTTGTTACCCTTCCCATACGATGGACTTGACTTACAACTTTTCTCCTGCGCATTGGTTATATCATGGTGGATTAGTTGCTTGACATAGGTAACCACATAGGTTACTTGTAGGGGTCATTCTACATGTACCCTGAGTCAGATAAGGGACGGACAACACACAACCTTTTTGGAGGATTACCTCTCCGGGGGGATATGACCGACTACGTTGTTAAGCCCGCGAGGGACCTTATAACTGATTATGATACCTCCGATATTTTGAAGGGAGTCGCAGGCCCCTCTTGGGCAAGGCATACCTACTTTAAGGAGGGAGGCCCCTTTCAACCACTTTATCCTATTTGTGTGCATATTGGAATTTTTGTTTATTTTGGTGTTCTCTTTGATTGTTAGTTGGCCTTAGTATTTGTTTATATATCTCAAGTCTTGAGTCATCGTGGATCCATACCATTTTCCTCGCAAGTCTTGCCGTTTGTTGAAATTACCACAACATCTTTAGTCTTTTCCTTCTAAAAGGCGTAAAGTTATTAACCATGGTACACACACCTCCACCTACCAGACTTGTGGCCATACAAGTATGAGTGCTGAGTCAAGTCAGAAAGATATTGGAACTCCTTCTCTGCCTTCGACCACTATGGTTGTAGTGCTGAAGGTTCCCATCATCACCCTTGTCCGACTTGTAGTAAATACTCAACCTATAGTAACAAACCCTTTTAGGTCTCTTTTTAGTTCCTCGAGCTACAATACTCAGTTCATCCCTTCGACTTCTATCCCTTTCTCTTATGGCATGCCAAATTTCACATCATAATTTTCATCCTCCATTCCAACATCTAATATGAATCCTAGTATTGGACTTGGGGGCATGGCTCCTCCTCATATTCCACTCTGGTTTGGTGGTGCTCATATTCCCCAAATGACTCCTACAGTACAAATCCTACCTCCTTTTCACCCCGGGTCTAATCCTAGTCTTAATTTTCCTGGATGGAGTAATCAACTAGGCAGACAAGATGCTACTTATGTTTCATCCTTTACACCTACCTCCTCCACACCAATTCCGACCAACACATTTAACATGAAAAATCCACCTCTATCCTCCAGATTTCCACCCGGATGAGGTTAGTTTCATACTTTGGGAAACCCACAACCTAGAGCTACTCCGATTGGGGGAAACATTTACAAACCTCATCATAACAGTACTACTGGAATGATGCCCAACCAACCCCTTATGAATCAATTTGGAGGGGGGTTTTACAATCCCAGACATGGCCATGGTGCATACCAGAACCCTGGATGGGTTGTGATTCCCC
>JZKD02S2348401.1:6018-20011 GCA_000966675.3 Picea glauca | reverse complement strand
TGTTAAAGGCCAGTGCATCTATTTTTGTATATGTCTCATGATTAATATAAAATACATCACTGCACATAGACCGACCATGATAAAAGAGATGGGGGACTAAACTCCACTAGTTAGGGAAAGGGTGGGGCCTAAAAGTTAAGGAAAAGGGATAAGCTGGGGAGCTTAAGCCAAAAATAAATATTATATTAATATTTCTTAAATCATAAAGTATGGATAATTATTTTATCCTAAGTTCTAAAGTTGGGGACAAGTGGGCCAAAGTAGCTCCCAACATGACAAGTGTCAAGTTGGGGACATGCATACATATTGTTTGGACTTAGTTCATTTTCACACCTCCCCATCATTCTTACCATCATCTTTTCCATGATTCCTTCCATCATTCATCCATGATGCCATGACCATTTTCATTGACGCAATCAGTTATCCTCCATACTTTTTGTCACTGTACCTGAGCTTATATCCATGGCCATATAGGTTTGTGTAGTTGGTTAGTTGGGGAGTTGGACTAAAGAGGTGGGTTTTCAGGCCCATGGGATACTGAAGAAGCGGGTTGTCAGGCCTGTGGGATATTGAAGAGGTGGGTTTTTAGGCCCGTGAACAATTTCTCACTCGGTGAGAGAATTGCTAGAAATGGATTTCTTGAAGGTGCCAAACTGCAAATACAGGGCTCTAAGACTCCCTTTCATGCCTGTTGTTGAAGCCCTGGAAGGGAAGTGGGGCAGTCAAGGGATTGTTGAGCAGAGAAGGGGCACACTTCCTTGGGTGGGACAGGCATGTGGGGAATGAAATATTGTAGGTTGTTAGTTGAGTAGGCACCTGTGATGGAGTCTTTCATGTTTTCCATGAGTCATTAGCCTGGTTAGGAACCCTTCCCCGGGTGGAGTTTAGTCCCAACTCGGGGGTGACTCACTGTTGAGAGTGATGAATAGTGTGTTCTAAGGTTGGAAGGTCTATACGCAGTTGGTGACAGTCTTACCAAGATAAGTGTCAACTGTGTGATAAATTTACATGTTGCATTGTTATTTATGTGCATGTTTTTATGGGTTATCATATGTGTGATTATAATTGTGTTTATTTTTATGGGTATTGCCTGTATATGTTGTATGTATATGTTTACTACTATTTCAATGTGAATCCATGCACTTACATAATGTATTTGTCTTTTCATGTTATATATATAAGCTTCCACAACAGTTTTGTGAGTGTATATATTTTTAATCGCATGGAGATAGAAGATTGTATGTGGCATAGCTCAATTTTGGATGTTGAGTATGTTACAGTATGTTCCGCATAGAGAACGAAAGTGTTCTCTGGCATAGCTTGGCCCAGGATGGATGGTTGGGGACATTACAAAATAGTTTCAGAGCTAAGTAAATAATTTGAGTAGTGGCATGGCCCGGCATGTTGGTGGTTGGGGATGTTACATCGGTGATACACAGAGCCCATCAGAGAAGAAGACTGTGCATACGCACTAGAAAACATATACAATATAATAGCCATACAACAATATTAAATTAATCCTATAGCCAATGGGAATCTAAGCTGGTGAAGTGACAGTGCGTGCTCATCAGACTCAGAAGAAGCACTGGTGAACTGGCAGAACCAAATGTATGAAGTATCTACAACGATATGTGTTAGATTAACCAGAGAAGTTCATTGGATCAGCACAACAATAAGTAACTTACCCACATTTGATGGTCTGAATCTGTTAGAAGCCTTCCTATCAGACTTTGAATCAAGTGTACCAACACAACAGAGGTTGTTGACAATGGATGAGGCCTTGAAATCCACACCAGCAAGATGGTGGGGGACACACAAAAGTAATATTATAGATTGGGTACAATGTCGTACTCTGATGACAACGTGATTCTCAGCATAAGTAGAAGGATGTGAAGTTCGCTACACAGGTCAAAGCTGCCCAAAGGACCATGTGCGAAGCTATGAGGAATCCTGGAGAAACATTCCTCAAGAAAAATGGGTGCACAAATTCATTAACACACTAGACATGACACCTATCAACTGGTACTTTCAAGTAGAACTGCGCCTCATCACCACAGATTGGAAAGGTATGACTCAGAATTTTATAACTACATTCTTATTTGAAATTCAATTTCGTTCGGTAGATCAAGCACTACAGAATGTGAGATAGAAATTATTCGACGAGGTATCCATCCTTTCCTTAGAACAGGAAGAGGATGAATGGACTGCACCTCTCCAGAAACTGCAAGGTTGTTACAACATCAATACCGACGAAGACGATGATCCTAGGAAGGTGAACATCACAGAAATAGAGGGCCAGAGAAATTTGGAAGGACCAAAAGTCAATCTGCCATTCATTGGATAGCTAATCAAGATTAAGAAGGTCAATATTAGAATAGAGAAAACACCAAAGTTTGGAAATGTTGGAGATTACTGGGATGCTGCTACCATTGATAAAATTACAAAATTAATTCATGAATATTAGGACTTGTTTCCAACCAAGCTCACTAGTATGAAGGGAATTAGAGTTCCTATGGGAGAGATGGGTATCCCTTTAAAAACATATGCTAGAACAGTCAAATAGAGACCTTACAGATTGAACCCTAAATATAAGGAAAAAGTGAAGATTGGCTTGACAGAATGCTGGAAGCAGGGATTATAAAACCTGTGGAAGAATCGAAGTGGATAAGCCCTATGGTGGTACAAGACAAGAAAATAGGAGAAATCAGGATATGCGTAGATCTCAGGAAGTTGAATGATGCTTGTTTGCATGACCCCTTCCCTGCACCATTCACTGACGAAGTGTTAGATAATGCGGGAGGCCAGGAAGTATATTCTTTTACAAATGGATTTTTAGGATACCATCAGATCCAGATTTCCAAGGAAAACCTTCATAAGACCACATTTGCAATAGAATGGGGATCCTACCAATATACAATGATGCCATTCAGATTGAAGAATGCCCCAGCCATCTTTTCCAGGGTATTGGTCGAAGCATTCAAGGAATTTCTGCATAAATTTTTAGAAGCATACTTCGATGATTGGACTGTGTTTAGTATGTTGAAAAATCACATTGAATGTCTAAGGCTAATGTTGGATAAATGAAAGCAGTTTCAAATTTCTTTGAATCTGAAGAAGTGCATTTTGTTTTCACCATTTGGAGTTTTGTTAGGACATATTGTATGTAATCAAGGACTGTTGGTAGATCCATCCAAGATCGCTATTATAGCTGATATACCCCCTCCTACAATAGTTAAGAAGTTGCACATTGCGCTGGGACACACAGGCTACTATAGGAAGTTCATTAAGGGATATGCTCAGATTARATCACCCATGGAGAAGCTATTGAAAAAGGATTGTCAATTTAGTTGGACTRAAGAATGCTAGAAAAGCTTCGACACACTGAAACAGAAAATGGTTATTGTGCCCATTCTGGTTTTCCCRGATTGGACCAAAGAGTTTCATGTGCATGTCAATGCATCATCCATTTCATTGGGAGTTGYGTTAGCACAACYAGRAATAGGAKACATTGACCACCCGTTATCCTTTKCTAGTAGGAAGCTATCCAYAGCTGAGATTAATTATACCACTACTGAAAGAGAGGGATTATCCATGGTGTATGCATTGCAGAAATTTCGCCACTATTTGTTGGGAGGACACTTTAAAATGTTTACTGATCACTCTGCACTGAAGTACCTAGTCAACAAGCTAGTGTTGGGGGGAAGAATATGCAGATGGCTTCTACTATTTCAAGAATATGATTTTGAGATCATAGTAAAACTAGGAAGAATGAATAAGGGTTATGACCACTTGTCAAGGTTGGAACATGGAGAAGAGCCCACTAATTTGGAAGATACACCGCCAGATACACAACTACTAGCCATTAGAAATATCGATGATCACTTCGCAGAGATAGTCCAGTTCCTATCAATAGGAATGGAACCTAGTGAGTACACAATTCCACAAAAGAAACGGCTAGTAGTGCACGCTGCAGATTTCTCACTCATAGTTGGAAATCTATACAAGATGGGACCAAATGAGATATTACAAAGATGCGTTATGGAGGCAGAACGACCATTTATCCTCGCAGAAGCTCATGAAGGCATCGTAGGAGGACATTATGCAGGGAAAGAAACTACGCAAAAGGTTCTTAGAGTTGGCCTTTGGTGGCCTACCGTAAACAAATATGCTAAAGACTATTCCAGAGCCTGCAATGTATACCAAAGAGTTGGGAAACTGTCCAAAAGAGATGAAATTTCATTGGTACCACAACTGACCCTACAAGCATTTGAGAAATAGGCCATTGACTTCGTTGGACCTATAAACCCACCAGGAAAGCGTATAGGAGCAAGGTACATCATCACTGCGACAGAGTACTTGACTAGATGGGTCAAAGCAAGAGCAATCAAGAACTGTAGTGCAACTACAACTATGTGCTTCATATTTGATGACATCATAACCAGGTTTGGATGCCCAAAGGTCCTCATGAGTGATCAAGGAACACATTTCATAAATAAGACAGTTGAAGCCTTGACTGAATAATTTATAGTCTACCATCAGAAGAGCACATCGTACCATCCTCAAGAAAATGGGATAGTTGAAGTATTCAACAAGATCTTGGAGATAGCACTAACCAAGATTTGTTGTGTGAACAGAGATGATTTGGATTTAAGAGTACCAATAGTTTTATGGTCCTATAGAACCATTTTCAAGAAGCTAACAATGTAGACCCCCTTCAAGATGGTATATGGTCTTGAAGCTGTTGTTCCCATGGAATATATGGTACCAAGCCTGAGAATTGTTGCTTTTACAGATATGGATGACACTAGAGTTGTTCAAGAGAGGCTCGCATAGTTGGTAGAACTTGAGGAAGATCGATTCATTGCATGATTCCATCAGCAAGTTCAGAAGGAAAGAGAGAAGGCCTACCATGACAGGCACATCAAGAAGAAGGCATTTAGACAAGGAGACCTAGTGTTGGTCTATGATAGCAAGTTCATAAAAAAATACTGGAAATTTCAGAATGCATTGGCTAGGGCCATATGAGATCGCTTATGTTATAGAGGGAGAAGTTGTGCAATTGAAGATGTTGAATGGAGAATGGAAGGAAGGATTAGTGAATGGGAGTCAGCTGAAGTTGTACTATGAAAACTAGTTGCCTTCCATCTCTTAGTAGAAGCATGAAGAAACAGGTCTAGGTACCAGGTGCAGTTGAAAATGGGTACTAGACACAGAAAATATAGTCTGCACAAGAAGGAAGAGGAGGAATAAAGCATAAAGAAAAGGTTGCACTGTGCATCCTGGAGTCGAAGTAAAACAGGAAGATCAGATCTGAAGTGCCTCGGGATGAGTCACGGGTGAGTGTTGGGGGCCTGTTGGCCCTTGGTTATGGAAGTATCCAAAGATCAAGAAATAAAAGGGAGAATGTGAAATTCGTGGAAGAAACAGTGATTGTTATTGGGTCGAAGTGAGAAAAAGAGCAGAAAAAATGGAGCGAAGCCCGAGAAAGAAATTCGTTGGATGAGGATATCAGGGATGACAAGTCAGCAAGGAATAAGGATCATGGACATGTCAGCAAGCAGAAAAATATACCATTGTATGCTTTGGAGCACCGCATGATAAGGAAGGAAAGATAGGCTGGTGAAGCCCTAGAAATATGGGTCAAGTTGACCTAGGGTTTTAGACACCTAGGGTTTTGGTATCTAGGGTTTTGGACACCTAGGTTTCGGCCTAAGGCTATTGGTGAGCTATTGTAATGTATAAATAGAGGTCAAGAGGACTTGGGTCAAGTTGGTATCAATATAGGTTATCATTGTTGATGTGAGTGATTATTTTATTGTGAGAGAGAAGTGCTAAGTGTGGGAGCCTTCTGGTATTGTAAGATCTTTAGCTAGGTGCGAAGATCAACCCTGCAGCTGGGTGCACAAGGAGGAAAGAGAAAGAGAGGAGAAGAAAGAATATCTACTAGCTAAGAGCGCAAACAAGAACTGTATGCTTTACCTCAATATATTATAGCACAGTTCTATGGACGTAGCCCCAGAGAGAGGGTGAACCACATATATTATGTGTTGTGTGTGATTGGTATTTTGTATTTGTCATTGATATACTGTGATTGCATTACTGCTTTAGATATGATAAGTAGATGTGCAGAATAGATCTAAGTTGATAAGTGATATATGAATGTTGTGTTTTTCTTGTGTTAGATCCACTTGATATTCCCTTTGGTTGTAGACATCTCTGTCCTGCAACCCCCTCATAACTACTCCGGGTGAGACTGCATCTGCTTCGCAGGTGTTACTGAAAGGGCCAGTGGTTAGGTCTTGTTGGTGCACTCCTGGAGTCAAACCCTGGGTCTTCCCCTATGCCAACAAGACTGATTCATCCAACTATGTTGTAGACATAGTTATCACTCAGCACGGTCATCTGGTAGCATACCATAGTGAGACATTCTCAGATACCATCCGTAAATACCCCACCTATGACAAGGAAATGTATTCCATTGTAAAAGCATGTCGTCAATGGAAACATTAAATTATGGGAAAGGAGACAAACATCCACACTGATCACAAGCCTTTGTAGTTCATACAAGCTCAGTGGAAATTGTAGAACAACCACCATCATAAGTGATCCACCTACCTATAGTAGTTCCATATCAACATCAAGTATAAGATAGGGAGAAAAAATCATGTGACCAACTGCCTCAATCGACCTTCCATGGTTGCACTCACCACCATTCTCCATTCCTATGGGCATGAGGCATTTGAGTGGCCCAAAATTTATCAGTAAGATCTGGACTTTTCCACTACCTATCAACTCTTTGGTACAAGAACAAATGTCACCAATTTTCACATTCAGGATAGATTGTTATGCGATCTAGGCCATCTCTGTGTTCCTGCAAGCGAGCATGCAAAGATGATTTGGGAGGCTCACTTGATTTGGGAGGGATAATATGCTTGATTCATTTCACATATGCATGGTACTAACCCTAGAGCGTGGATTGAGGAATTTTCTATTAAGGAACAATGTTGGTTATCTTATATGTTCTCTCAGTGAAGTTAAGGAATGTTTTTTATGGGACATATCATGTTGATATGGTGATAGATAGAGGTATATCATTGATCTATTGAGGCACACTTTTGGTACATGTTTATAGGTACTATTGGTTGCTTAGTAGTTTCTATAGTGAATGGTTTTGAGGAAGATATGTTATAGTACATGGTTGGTACATGATGCAGACCCCCTATCCCTCCTAAGGGTTGTGCGACCTCCTGGTCAGGATCTTCTAGTTTTGGAGTGAAATGTCTCTTCTGGTTCCAAACTGGAATCCTTCGAACAAACACACAGGTCCCCCACAAATGCTCAGTTGACTTTTCCAAGCACTAAGCGTGAGCTCACACAGCACATGACCAAGAGTCGTGACCTTGCACTAAGCCAAAAAGGGCGCTTATCGTGGACCAAAAATTCACAAGTCAAGCGTCTCATCCCTTTGTCCTCCGAACCCCCAGTTGCCAAATTGTAGAAATATCGTGGACTAGGACTTCACAAGTCAAGAATCCCGTCCCTTTGTCCTTTGAACCCCCGGTTGCCAGAATGCCAAAATATTGTGGACCGGGACTTCATAATTCAAGCATCCCATCCCTTCATCCTTCAAACCCCCTATTGCCAAAATACCAAAAAGTCCCAACACCTATTCCTTTGGGTTTTCTCATTTCTCAAAATCAAAATGCAAGGGATATCTCTATTCCTTCGAATCCCTAGTTGTCAGAATGCTGAAATGTCCCAGCGCCTATTCTTTCGAGTTTTCACGTTTCGTAAAATCTGGGTGCAAGGGATGTCTCTTCTCCTTAGAATCCCCGGTTGCCGAAATGCCAAAATGCCTTGGCGTTCATTCTTTTGGGGTTTCACAATTCAGGGAATTGTGATGCTAGGATCCCACTTCTTTGTCTTTCGAATCCCCAGTTACCAAAATANAGCTGAGATTAATTATACCACTACTGAAAGAGAGGGATTATCCATGGTGTATGCATTGCAGAAATTTCGCCACTATTTGTTGGGAGGACACTTTAAAATGTTTACTGATCACTCTGCACTGAAGTACCTAGTCAACAAGCTAGTGTTGGGGGGAAGAATATGCAGATGGCTTCTACTATTTCAAGAATATGATTTTGAGATCATAGTAAAACTAGGAAGAATGAATAAGGGTTATGACCACTTGTCAAGGTTGGAACATGGAGAAGAGCCCACTAATTTGGAAGATACACCGCCAGATACACAACTACTAGCCATTAGAAATATCGATGATCACTTCGCAGAGATAGTCCAGTTCCTATCAATAGGAATGGAACCTAGTGAGTACACAATTCCACAAAAGAAACGGCTAGTAGTGCACGCTGCAGATTTCTCACTCATAGTTGGAAATCTATACAAGATGGGACCAAATGAGATATTACAAAGATGCGTTATGGAGGCAGAACGACCATTGATCCTCGCAGAATCTCATGAAGGCATCGCAGGAGGACATTATGCAGGGAAAGAAACTACGCAAAAGGTTCTTAGAGTTGGCCTTTGGTGGCCTACCGTAAATAGATATGCTAAAGACTATTCCAGAGCCTGCAATGTATACCAAAGAGTTGGGAAACTGTCCAAAAGAGATGAAATGTCATTGGTGCCACAACTGACCCTACAAGCATTTGAGAAATAGGCCATTGACTTCGTTGGACCTATAAACCCACTAGGAAAGCGTACAGGAGCAAGGTACATCATCACTGCGACAGAGTACTTGACTAGATGGATCAAAGCAAGAGCAATCAAGGACTGTAGTGCAACTACAACTGTGTGCTTCATATTTGATGACATCATAACCAGGTTTGGATGCCCAAAGATCCTCATGAGTGATCAAGGAACACATTTCATAAATAAGACAGTTGAAGCCTTGACTGAAGAATTTATATTCTACCATCAGAAGAGCACACTGTACCATCCTCAAGAAAATGGGACAGTTGAAGTATTCAACAAGATCTTGGAGATAGCACTAACCAAGATTTTTTGTGTGAACAGAGATGATTTGGATTTAAGAGTACCAGAAGTTTTATGGTCCTATAGAACCATTTGCAAGAAGCTAACAATGTAGACCCCCTTCAAGCTGGTATATGGTCTTGAAGCTGTTGTTCCCATGGAATATATGGTACCAAGCCTGAGAATTGTTGCTTTTACAGATATGGATGACACTAGAGTTGTTCAAGAGAGGCTCACATAGTTGGTAGAACTTGAGGAAGATCGATTCATTGCATGATTCCATCATCAAGTTCAGAAGGAAAGAGAGAAGGCCTACCATGACAGGCACATCAAGAAGAAGGCATTTAGACAAGGAGACCTAGTGTTGTTCTATGATAGCAAGTTCATAAAAAAATACTGGAAATTTCAGAATGCATTGGCTAGGGCCATATGAGATCGCTTATGTTACAGAGGGAGGAGTTGTGCAATTGAAGATGTTGAATGGAGAATGGAAGGAAGGATTAGTGAATGGGAGTCAGCTGAAGTTGTACTATGAAAACTAGTTGCCTTCCAGCTCTTAGTAGAAGCATGAAGAAACGGGTCTAGGTACCAGGTGCAGTTGAAAATGGGTACTAGACACAGAAAAGATAGTCTGCACAAGGAGGAAGAGGAGGAATAAAGCATAAAGAAAAGGTTGCACTGTGCATCCTGGAGTCGAAGTAAAACAGGAAGATCAG
Source organism: Picea glauca (assembly GCA_000966675.3). Taxonomy (NCBI): domain Eukaryota; kingdom Viridiplantae; phylum Streptophyta; class Pinopsida; order Pinales; family Pinaceae; genus Picea; species Picea glauca. The sequence continues at coordinate 10,301 of JZKD02S2348401.1, read as the reverse complement.
ATCTGAAGTGTCTCGGGACGAGTCATGGGTGAGTGTTGGGGGCCTGTTGGCCCTTGGTTATGGAAGTATCCAAAGATCAAGAAATAAAAGGGAGAATGTGAAATTCGTGGAAGAAACAGTGATTTTTATTGGGTCGAAGTGAGAAAAAGAGCAGAAAAAATGGAGCGAAGCCCGAGAAAGAAATTCGTTGGATGAGGATATCAGGGATGACAAGTCAGCAAGGAATAAGGATCATGGACATGTCAGCAAGCAGAAAAATATACCATTGTATGCTTTGGAGCACCGCATGATAAGGAAGGAAAGATAGGCTGGTGAAGCCCTAGAAATATGGGTCAAGTTGACCTAGGGTTTTAGACACCTAGGGTTTTGGTATCTAGGGTTTTGGACACCTAGGTTTCGGCCTAAGGCTATTGGTGAGCTATTGTAATGTATAAATAGAGGTCAAGAGGACTTGGGTCAAGTTGGTATCAATATAGGTTATCATTGTTGATGTGAGTGATTATTTTATTGTGAGAGAGAAGTGCTAAGTGTGGGAGCCTTCTGGTATTGTAAGATCTTTAGCTAGGTGCGAAGATCAACCCTGCAGCTGGGTGCACAAGGAGGAAAGAGAAAGAGAGGAGAAGAAAGAATATCTACTAGCTAAGAGCGCAAACAAGAACTGTATGCTTTACCTCAATATATTATAGCACAGTTCTATGGACGTAGCCCCAGAGAGAGGGTGAACCACATATATTATGTGTTGTGTGTGATTGGTATTTTGTATTTGTCATTGATATACTGTGATTGCATTACTGCTTTAGATATGATAAGTAGATGTGCAGAATAGATCTAAGTTGATAAGTGATATATGAATGTTGTGTTTTTCTTGTGTTAGATCCACTTGATATTCCCTTTGGTTGTAGACATCTCTGTCCTGCAACCCCCTCATAACTACTCCGGGTGAGACTGCATCTGCTTCGCAGGTGTTACTGAAAGGGCCAGTGGTTAGGTCTTGTTGGTGCACTCCTGGAGTCAAACCCTGGGTCTTCCCCTATGCCAACAAGACTGATTCATCCAACTATGTTGTAGACATAGTTATCACTCAGCACGGTCATCTGGTAGCATACCATAGTGAGACATTCTCAGATACCATCCGTAAATACCCCACCTATGACAAGGAAATGTATTCCATTGTAAAAGCATGTCGTCAATGGAAACATTAAATTATGGGAAAGGAGACAAACATCCACACTGATCACAAGCCTTTGTAGTTCATACAAGCTCAGTGGAAATTGTAGAACAACCACCATCATAAGTGATCCACCTACCTATAGTAGTTCCATATCAACATCAAGTATAAGATAGGGAGAAAAAATCATGTGACCAACTGCCTCAATCGACCTTCCATGGTTGCACTCACCACCATTCTCCATTCCTATGGGCATGAGGCATTTGAGTGGCCCAAAATTTATCAGTAAGATCTGGACTTTTCCACTACCTATCAACTCTTTGGTACAAGAACAAATGTCACCAATTTTCACATTCAGGATAGATTGTTATGCGATCTAGGCCATCTCTGTGTTCCTGCAAGCGAGCATGCAAAGATGATTTGGGAGGCTCACTTGATTTGGGAGGGATAATATGCTTGATTCATTTCACATATGCATGGTACTAACCCTAGAGCGTGGATTGAGGAATTTTCTATTAAGGAACAATGTTGGTTATCTTATATGTTCTCTCAGTGAAGTTAAGGAATGTTTTTTATGGGACATATCATGTTGATATGGTGATAGATAGAGGTATATCATTGATCTATTGAGGCACACTTTTGGTACATGTTTATAGGTACTATTGGTTGCTTAGTAGTTTCTATAGTGAATGGTTTTGAGGAAGATATGTTATAGTACATGGTTGGTACATGATGCAGACCCCCTATCCCTCCTAAGGGTTGTGCGACCTCCTGGTCAGGATCTTCTAGTTTTGGAGTGAAATGTCTCTTCTGGTTCCAAACTGGAATCCTTCGAACAAACACACAGGTCCCCCACAAATGCTCAGTTGACTTTTCCAAGCACTAAGCGTGAGCTCACACAGCACATGACCAAGAGTCGTGACCTTGCACTAAGCCAAAAAGGGCGCTTATCGTGGACCAAAAATTCACAAGTCAAGCGTCTCATCCCTTTGTCCTCCGAACCCCCAGTTGCCAAATTGTAGAAATATCGTGGACTAGGACTTCACAAGTCAAGAATCCCGTCCCTTTGTCCTTTGAACCCCCGGTTGCCAGAATGCCAAAATATTGTGGACCGGGACTTCATAATTCAAGCATCCCATCCCTTCATCCTTCAAACCCCCTATTGCCAAAATACCAAAAAGTCCCAACACCTATTCCTTTGGGTTTTCTCATTTCTCAAAATCAAAATGCAAGGGATATCTCTATTCCTTCGAATCCCTAGTTGTCAGAATGCTGAAATGTCCCAGCGCCTATTCTTTCGAGTTTTCACGTTTCGTAAAATCTGGGTGCAAGGGATGTCTCTTCTCCTTAGAATCCCCGGTTGCCGAAATGCCAAAATGCCTTGGCGTTCATTCTTTTGGGGTTTCACAATTCAGGGAATTGTGATGCTAGGATCCCACTTCTTTGTCTTTCGAATCCCCAGTTACCAAAATACCGAAATGTCGAAATTCTTTGGACGTCAAAAATCCCTCGCCGCTAACCTCCTCGCAACTCCACCTTATCCAATGGCTGGCGGGGTTTTGAAATTTCTCCTCAAGGACTCTCCACCATCCATTCAGATCTTTGGGATCTCCCCTCCCAGATCTACGCAGCATTAAAGCCTATGCTTCTCTCTCAAATCGGACGGTTTGCGGTATCTTCCGCCGTGATCCAATGCTCAACGACGTTTTTCCTCCTAAGATTTTACTCACTTCAGACTTAGAATATTTTATAAGTCTTCGAAGACTCGGTCTTCGCTCCTTCCAGGGAATGAGTTCCTGGATCTCGATAACACTTTCCAAAGCGTTATCCCTCCTTATCTTTGTCTGGTTCAGACTTTGATTTTCTGCACACTCCTTGCATCTGAGGGATTTTGATAACTTAGATCCATGGTATTTATCATAGATAAATTCCTCATGATATCCTTACGTTCCTCTCTGGCTCGATGCCCACCTTGTAGAGCTTCCAATGAAGAGAAACAATTGAAACTGGAAAAACTCACAGTTCCATCCACTTGTTTATGTAAACAGAAAATGACAGGAAAATGCACACAGTCCACAAACCATACATTTGGATCAATTTTCCATTAAGTTATATTCACAAGTTCCCAATGGCTACAGAATACATTCAAAATTACAGTAACTCAAAACACTGAGATCTCCTGCTAACTCATATTTCTCTCTTACAGCTAATTTCTCTTTGTATTGCATCTCTCTCTAACTGGGTGGACAAACTTCTACATAAGTCAAAAAATGTTTCTAGGGTTTCCCCTGGCTACTTGCCTACTCTAAAATTCATCCTATGCTATTTTAGTTCAATCACATTCCAGAGCCAAAGTGGAAACTCCTACTCTGTTTACAATTTCAAAACTTGCCTCAAAGGGTAAAATTCGCCACCGTTTCAAGCGTGCCTCCAAAGGTAAATTCTGGTGTTGAGTGGAGGTAGATTCCAAAATCGGTTGTAACTGCCTATGTTTAATTTATGGAAGAAATCTCACATGTTGAGTGGTCTTGCCTCTGTGCGCTTGCCAACGATGCTCCTGCATCATACTCCCCTTGATAAAAATTCATGGACTCTTTTCCATGAGCTCCTCTACTGACTTTCCCTGCTTCTGGATAACAGCTTCATTTTCCCAACTGGCATATTCTATCGAGTGTTCCTTCCATTTGACTAGATACTCAAAATAATTCTTCCTCCTGGTCTTCCTGCCAATCCTATGATCCATAATCTTCTCCATCCGTAGCTTCTCTACCACAGGAATCTGCTTCTCCCACTGAATATTTCCTTGATCTTTCGATCCTTCTATGTCATCTTTCTTGTAAAGGTATAGGTCTGAGACATTGAATATGGGTGAAATTCCCACACCATCTGGCAGCTCGATCTCATAGGCGTTTCCATCAAACTTCCTCAAGATCTTACAGGATCCTTGATCCAGATGGATATCGGGGGCCACCCACTGTTTATGCATAAATTCGTGAGTGCGGACACAGACCAATCTCCCCAGATCCACCTGGATCTGGAACAAACCGTAACAGAATACTACTCTTTCCCTAGATCCAGCTATTGAACGAACTAAGAGAAATGGATAATGTTCATA
>JZKD02S2348390.1:0-19138 GCA_000966675.3 Picea glauca | reverse complement strand
TATTGTTGTTTCTTTTGATCTTGAAGTAGAACAGATGGATGTGAAGATAATATTCCTAGATGGGGATCTGGAATAAGAAATCTACATGAAGTAGCCAGAAGGCTTTGTAGTGAAGGGAAAGAAAGAGTTGGTTTGTAAGATAAATAAGTCACTATATGGTCTGAAGCAATCACCTAGGATGTGGTACAAAAAAATTTACACATACATCCTTGGATTGGGATTTGTAATAAGAAGGGTTGATCACTGTGTATATTCCAAGCAGGTTGGTAATCACTTCATTTATGTAGTGTTGTATGTTTATGACATGTTGTTGGTGGGAAATAACATGGATGCTATCAAGGAGGTGAAATCGTAGCTATCCTCCAAATTTGACATGAAGGATATCGGTGTTGCTAACTTCATTCTGGTAATGGAGATTAAAAGAGATCATGCAAACAGGAAACTCTAGTTGAATCAGAGAAAATATGTTGAGACAATATTGCAGAGGTTTAATATGCATGGAAGTAAACCGGTCAAGGTTCCTATTTCTATAAGGTTAAGGTTATCTGCAAATCAGTGTCCCAAGACACAGGAAGAAGAAGAGGACATGTCCCATGTTTTGTATGACAGTGCAGTTAGCAGTTTGATGTATGCAATGGTCTGTACTAGACTGGACATTACACATGCAGTGGGAGTTTTGAGAAGGTATATTTCAAAACCAGGGAAGGAGCATTGGACAACAATAAAGAGGGTCTTCGGGTATCTTCGTGGAACTACCAGTTATGGATTGTGCTACCAAGGAAGACCAGGATTGGATAGAGTGTTGGAAATACATGGCTTTGTTGATGCATACTGGGATGGATATCTAGATCACAGAAGATCTACAAGTGGGTATGTGTTCAACCTATTTGGAGGAGCAATCAGTTGGATGAGCAAAATACAAGTTGTAGTGGCACTCTCAACTATAGAAGTTGAATACATGGTAGCCACTCATGCAAGCAAGGAAACAGTATGGTTACAAAGATTGTGTTCAGGTATTGGGTTGGTAAAACAAGAAGTAAGATTATATTGTGATAGTCAAAGTGAAATCTACTTGGAAAAGAACCCAGCTTATCATTCGAAGACAAAGCATATTGATGTACAATATCACTTTGTAAGAGACATGATTGAGGAAAAGAAGGTGTTGTTGGAAAAGGTTGACACTTTGAAGAATGTTGCAGATTCATTGACAAAGTCCGTGAGAACAAAAAATTTCTCTTGGTGTAGAGTAAAAATGGGCATTTATTCCCTGGATTGTTGACTATGTAATTCCCTAGACCCTGTATGCAAAGAAAAAAACAAGTAGGAGAATGTTGGGTATGTGTTATATTCTTTGCATGTGTGTGTGGGGGTGTGTCATATATGACAATTATGTCTGACAATCCCTCTAGTAGTGCTCTTTGTGTCATGTGCATTGGGATCTTTCCTAGGGGGGTCCCAGGGGGGAGGGGGGGGGCAGGGATTCCCCCCCCTAGTTACACGCAGTGTTTGGCAAGAGGCGGTAGCTCAAAGCAACACCCCAAAAAAAAAAATTGGGCGGTTTTTGCTATTTTTAGTGATTTTGTAAATTAATCTCAGATTAACGGATTAGGGTTTTGGTATCTACGAAATACCTAAAAAAATTGTATATATATTGTATGGTGAATGGTGAAATTTGATATAATGAATATAAGAAAGGTTTTCTCGGTTGAGGGTTTCCAGTATAAAATCTCTGTGTACTTTGTGTATGAGCCATTGATTAAATTCTATTTTTCTTAATAATCTATATTCATTTCTTTACTTCACTGATTTAAAACTTACATAAACCCTATATGGCAGTAGAAAAGAAAAACGACAGAGCAGAATATTCTATTGACCTATTTCTTGAGCAATCTCTCGTGAGACAGAGGAACGAAATGATGGATAATTTTTCCCACATACTCCAATGCCTACAGATAGCAACAGGCACATCTTCACCAAGTAGACACTTTGGAGGAACCTCTCCCTTAAAGGTACAAGTTAATTTTGATATTCCCATATTTGAAGTTCAAATAGATGTGTATGCCTTAGAAAAATGGTTGAATATTCTAGAAGGTTATTTCTCTGTCCACAATTTTTTTGACAGGGAAAATATCACCTTCTCACTCCTCAAGGCTCTCCCCCATGTCAAACATTGGTGGGAAACTTACTAGGAGAAAATTTCCACAGAGGAATCTAGATATATGGGGTTGATCCCACTTGAGATTTTTTTGTGGGCACGGTCAAGGAACAATGCTACCATGTTGATAACTATGAAGACCAGTACATGATATGGACCATACTACAGCAAGAGAAGATCCAAACAATGTCAAAGTTCAAAAACGCTTTCCATACCTTGCGCACCAAGCTAGGTATCAAATACTCTGAGCGGCATTTGATTCTGAAATACCATGGGGCTCTGCATAGGTACATCCAAACCAAAATTTCCTAAACATATCATCATTGGGAGATGCCTATCGATATGATTTCAAAATCAAGAAGAAATTTAGGCACCAGAGCAAATGGGAGCTCAGATTTGCAAATCTGTAACAGCCAAAGCATGGTAAAGAAGACCCTAACCAACAGCCTTTCGACAACCAGTCCAAGACACAGAAATACAAGGGTAAAGGAAAGACAAAGAGTGACACTGGGAAGTGGTGTGACTTCCACAAAATCCCCTATCATAACACCGATGAATGTCACTGGAAACAGTCATTGGTGGTCGAGGTCAAATACAAGGAGCTCAACCCTGATTCAGAATCTGATCCAAAAAATATTGAAAATAGAAAAATCATCAACGTAGACCCTATTTCTACTGTCGTGACCACAACAATTCAACCAGAAGAACCTGTTGGCATGTTTTGCAGGAAAGAGTGTGTTTTTCATTGATGGAAAGAATAGAAGGTGGAGTAGAAGGAAGCGTAAGATCAAGAGGAGGAGTGAAAAGCAAGCAGATATCACAGCTCAAAAAGGAAAGAGCAGTACAGAAGAGAATGGATATTAAATCTCAGGAGAGTTAACGAATGAAGATCAAAAGCTCAGAAGAGATGGTGCAATAAAACTTAAATCGAATCAAGACAGTCGAATCTGCAAGCCAGATCAACGGCGGGGATGAATTGTGGGGAGTGAAAGCTGAATTAAACTACTCGCCATTTACAATCCTATTATCTGTCTAGATCTCCAGATCTCATAGCTTCAAATATCTATGACTACAGTTAATCCAACAAAAAATGAGTTTAAGTCAGATTAAATCATGACTGTCATATGCATAATCACCAAATCTACGACAGGGATGAATTACAGAGATTGAAAGGAGAGTTAAACATCGTTCTTGTTCCAATACTGAAATTAGTCAGGACCATTCGATCTTATATCTTCAAAGATCAATGATTGTGGTTGACTCACCAACAACGCACAACTTCAAATTACGGAGTTTGGGTGTCGAGTTAAATCACTCGCAAGTTGTGGTTCCACAATCATCATCGACTGTTGGTATTATTCAAGTGTCCTCACGACCGTTGGATCATTTTTGAGTGGAAGGATAGGATAAGTAGGGAAAAACGATTGAGAATTTGATTATGAGAATTCATGTTAGTCGTCAGATCACTTTCGAGTGGAAGGACAGGATAAGCTAGAAATGTCGCATCGCAGAAAGATTGAGTCGTCGATCTAAGTTCATGATCAACAAACAACATTCACTTTGGATCTAAATATGTGAGGAGACTACACCCTAGAAAGTTTGATATTGAAAAACCTGAAGCCCAGAAATCTAAAATGAATAAGGACCATCGAATTTGGAGGACATACGAGGACCGTTGGATTAGTGTTTTTGGTCAACAAACCACGTCATAAGACCACATCAGAAGATCATGTCAGAAGACCATGTTAGCAAGGATATGTGGCAGACCACGTCAATGAATACAAATGGCATAATCATATGATGACAAGTTTCAATAAGAAATTGGCACATGCCATGTCAACAAGTGATGTAAGCAAGTTACGTCACTCCGGGAGAATTGCTTCAGGATTTTCACCACCAAGAAATGTCAAAAGTCCCAAAGCCTCGAAGGACGAAGGTCCGAAGTCACTCTCAGTCGTCGATCTAAGATACATCGGGAGTTAGGACAACTGTTAGATCCAGGAAAAGAACATGTGCCGCATGAGGATCCACGTCAGCAAGACTACGTCAGTAAGGACATGTGGTGCAATTAGACAATGACAAGTGTCAAGTTGATTCGGCATTTCAAGTACGTGGAAATCACAAATCTGAGTGACACGTGGCATCTACTAAGCTCATGATATGTCATCAAGTGACGTAAGTAAGTGACGTCACTCTAGAGGAAAGAAGGGATTTGAGATTTGAAATCTCCAAAGTCTAGAGACCCGAAGGAGATCTTGACCGCTGATCCAAAAGGGACATGCGTCAGTGGATTGACAACCTCAAAAGATTGACGGAGAAAATAACGGGTTGATATTTAAAATCTCTGAAGTCCAGAGGCCCATAGGAGATATCAATTGTCAATCTGATGTTCAGCTGCATTCTCAACTGTTGATCAAAATATAGTGGAAGGATAGCGTAAGCGTAATAGACAAAGTCACAGAGTAAATGGTGGCCATCCATCTCATTGCTTGATTAAGTCCCGGCCGTAGGATTAAGTAATGAAGGATAGATTTAAGGATCAAATATAACCATTGATCTCGTTTAGAGATATACATATGAACAGTTCGATCTATTCAACAATATTGTATTTGGGATATTTGAAAGGTTTGAAGTCATGAAGACCCGAAGGTTAAAGTGTCGAACTTATGATAGTCGTCCATTTTAGGAGAATGAATCATGGTCATTGAATTGAAAAGAACTCGTTAATCCCAGGTGTATGATCACCACTACTGATCACGTGAAGGAAGGGGCTTAGAAGCCAAACAAGCCATAATTGACCGGTTGTAACTGACAGAGAAGATGAAGAGTTTCGACTGCAAAAGAAGCTAAGGAATCTCAGCATAATGCCCACTGATGATGAACACATTGAGCTAAACACTATGGACAATGAAGAGTTTCCATGATGATTAGGAAGAGGACTCGACGTGAGAAAAATACGCAAAATAGATAAGTGATGAGACTCTGCTTGTTAGCTATGCAGTTGTGAGAAAGAGAGGTGGTGAAGAACCTATAGGGCAGAATAGTGATGCAGTGAAGAGCATATAGAGGCAATTAGACAATGACAAGTGTCAAGTTGATTCAGCATTTCAGGTACATGGAAATCACAAATCCGAGTGACACGTGGTAGCTACTAAGCTCATGATACGTCATCAAGTGACGTAAGTAAGTGACATCACTCTGGAGGAAATAAGGGATTTGAGATTTGAAATCTCCGAACTCCAGAGACCCGAAGGAGATCTTGACCGCTGATCCAAAAGGGACACGTGTTAGTGGATTGACAACTTCAAAATAATGACGGAGAAAATAATGTGTTGATATTTGAAATCTCTGAAGTCCAAAGGCCCGTAGGAGATATCAACTGTCGATCTGATGTTCAACTACATTCTCAACTATTGATCAAAATATAGTGGAAGGATAGCATAAGCATAATAGATGAAGTTGCGGAGTAAATGGTGGCCATCCATCTCATTGCTTGATTAAGTATCGACCGTAGGATTAAGAAATGAAGGATAGATGTAAGGATCGAATATAACCATTGATCTTGTTCAGAGATATACATATGAACCATTTGATCTATTCGGCAATATTGTACTCGGGAGATTTGAATGGTTTGAAGTCACGAAGACCCGAAGGTTAAAGTGTCGAAGTTATGATAGTCATCCATTTTAGGAGAATGAATCATGGTCATTGAATTGATAAGATCCCGTTAAGCCCAGGTGTATGGTCACCACCAGCGATCATGTGAAGGAAGGGGCTTAGAAGCCAAACAAGACATAATTGACTAGTTGTAACTGACAGAGAAGATGAAGAGTTTTGACTGCCAAAGAAGCTAAGGAATCTCAACATAACGCCCACTGATGTTGAACACATTGAGCTAAACACTATGGACGATGAAGAGTTTCCATGATGATCAGGAAGAGGAATCCACGTGAGAAAAAGATGCAGAACAAAGAAGTGATGAGACTCTTCTTGTTAGCTATGCAATTGTGAGGAAGAGAGGCAGTGAAGAACCTATAGGGTAGAATAGTGACGCAGTGAAGAGCATGCAAAGGAATACTGCATAGAAGTGAGAGGGCACACAAAGCATAAAATGTAGGAGAACATAAAGTGCAAGGATGTGAGTAAAGAGACACTGATGCAGGCAAAGAAAAAAAGTGTAGCAGAATAATGATGAGACTGGTAGGTCATAGATAAATGTTGTATCACTGTGATAAATTTAATAAAGAAAATATTTATATTTCAGGGTGGTAGGGAGGTGCTAGGGAGGATTGTTGTCCTCAGAAGTTTAAAGTGGGTGCTTGAACACAGGAAGTTGTAGCTTCCATCTGGTTACAACCAGAAAAACCAGGGTGGTAGGGTGGTGCAAGGGAGAACTATTGTTTTTTGTTATACAGGTTGGTGCTTGTGTGACTAGAAGTTGGTGCTTCCATACAGTTGGTGCCGAAACACTCAGGGAGGTGGTGCTTCCTTCTAGTGGGTGCTAGATAAACCAGAGAGTTGGTTCTCTTAGCAAGTTGTTGCTTGTAAAGAAGAGGTTGTAGCCTCAACAGGATTTGGAGCTCATAAGAATGATAATGTAAAGAAAATAAAGATTACATATTATATCAAGAACAAGAGGTTTTTCCCTTTATGGGTTTCCTCGAGAAATATCTGTCTCTGTTTATTACATGTGTGTGATTCATGTTTAATATTCTATTTCTTACTTCCATGCATCGTTGTGATCATCATTGAGTGATCTGTAAAGAGTTTAAAATGGGCTTAATTGTTTAAGCACAGTAACAACCGATTCAGCCCCCCTCTCAGTTGTCCAACAATTGGTATCAAAGAGTGTTCCTTTTATCTAAGGGTAGATCCTAGAGCTTGAAAAGGACTAGCCATGAAGGAAATTCAACCAATAAGGCCCCCTTGTTCAATGGAACAAACTTCGCCTTCTGGAAAGTTAGGATGAGAACCTACATAATGGCCCTAGGTGCATATGTTTGGGATGTGGTAGAGACTGGCTATTTAAAGTCAATTGTACTAGCTTCTAAGGATGACAAGCTAGAATTCAGCTTCAATGCTAAGGCTATGAATTCTATTCAGAGTGGGCTCGCAGAAACATAATTTGTAAAATTTATGCACTTAGAATCTGCCAAAGAAATGTGGGACAAACTCATCAGTAGTTATGAAGGTAATGATAAGGTAAAGGATTCCAAGCTTCAAGCCTACAAATTACACTTTGAACAACTAAATATGAAAGAGGATGAAACTGTTGGGAAGTAATTTCTGAGAGTTAAAGAAAAATTAAATGCAATCATAGGACTTGGTGAAAAATTGAAGATGTTTCTTTAGTTCAGAAAATTTTGAGATCTCTGCCAGATAGGTTCAACCCAAAGGTCTCTTCTATAGAAGAACTTAATGATCTAAAATATCTTTGTATTGAACAACTCCTAGGAACTATGACTACCTGTGAAATGAGGATAGGTAAATATAAACCCACCTCTAGAGAAGCATCATTTAAAGCAGATAAGAATGAGGATTCTGAGCCTAATGAAATTGAAGAAAAATTTGTGAGAAGACTAAAGAAAGGATCAGGAAAGTACCAAGGAAAATTGCCCTTAAAATGTTTTAAATGTGGAAATATAGGTCACTTTGCATCTAAGTGTCCACACAAGAAGCAGGATTAGAATTTTGAAGGTGAAAAGAAGTACAAACCTAAGAGATTTGGTAAAAAAAAAAGTTTATGTGTAAACAATGATGACTCTTCAGAAGACACAGATATTGACTCTTCCTATGAAGAAAAGGTTAATGAATTTATGCTTACAGACAAATAGGAGTATGATAATAAAAGAACACGAAGTGATGTTGAAGATGAAGAAGTTGTGGTTGACTTGGAAGGAGAACTAATCAATGCTCTAGAAGAAATTGCTAGACTCAGATCTAAGAAGAAAAATTAAAAACAACTCTTGATACAGTTCGAGAAAGACAATAAAGAACCTGATTAAGACTTTGCCCTGCTAAAAGTGAAACTAGAAGAGGCAAAGAAAATAGATGACATTCTGAAACAACAGCTATCCAAAAAGAAGGAAATATGTGAAGCCTTGGAAGAAGCGGTAGTAAAAACTAGAAAAGAGATGGAGAAGTTTAAAACATTATATCTCCAAAATATTCCAAGAATTAAAGCCACAACAGAAATAAACGACATTCTAAGAAAACATATATATCCTTTGTTGAAGACTGGTTTAGGTTATGTAAATGGATCAAGTAGAAAATAGGCAGAAATTAAAGATCTAGTAAAGATGATCAAGTTCCAAGTCAACAGACAATTAGACAATGAGAGTACTCTGTCACCAAAAGATAATAAAGACAAGATGATCCCGGATAAAAAACAAAGAGATCACAATATGGACAACAAATTCCAAGAAGAAGACCATCCTTCAGGTACCAAAATTTCTTTCATGGTTACTGTTTTTACTGATCTAATTTTGTTCATAAGATTGTAAATTGTCAAATTAAGTTTAGAGACATGGAACTGACAAGGTCAAGAAATAAACAATCTTTACAACATATAACTAAGCATCCAATGAATATACAATGTAGCACCAATCACTTTGACCTATTGAACAATGAGCTCGAATGTTATAACTTTCATAACTTCGGCCACAAAGCTGCAAACTGCCATCTAAAGAAGTACAAGGAAGATCCAAGGATAAATCCTTTAGCTAGAAATGCCAGCACATGGAAAAAGGAATATAGTGAAAAATGTGGTCTAGTACTTTCAGCTCAAAAACAAAAAGACCCCCGGTATATAGACAATGAATGTTCAAAACACATGACTCGAGACAAGGATAAGTTTTTGTCTATAAGTAAAAGCAAAATAGGAAATGTAACCTTTGGAAATGATGAACCAAGTAAAATCAATGGTAAAGGGATGGTGAGTTTGAGTAATGTTAAAGGAAAATCCCAGGATGTTCTGCTTGTAGATGGGATGAAACATAATTTTCTCAGTGTAAGTCAAATGTGTGATAGAGGATGTGAAGTGGTGTTCACTTCCAAGGATTGTAAGATAAAGTCTATAAACTTAGGACAAGCAGTGGCTAAAGGCATAAGGACATAAAATAATGTATATGTGTTGAAAGAAGATAAAGAATAGTTTCATCTAAGAAAACATGATGAAATCTGGTTATGGCATAGGAGACTTGGACATCTAAACCTTGACCACTTAATCAACCTCAAAAATCTTGAGGCAGTAAAAGATCTTCCAATAATATCAAAGCCATAAGACTCTGTGTGTAAACTCTGGCAAGTAGGAAAGCTAACTAGGACACATTTTAAATCCAACATCTCTACTTCAATAGAGAAACCACTCCAATTATTTCATATGGATTTATGTGGACCATCAAGAGAGGAAGGCACAGGGAAGGAAAACTACTTTATTTTGATCATTGAGTATTACTCCAAACTTACTTGGGTTGCTTCTCTCAAAGAAAAAGCGGAAGCATTTGAGAAATTTAAAATATTTAAGTCTTTAACTAAGAATCAAAATAAAACAGGTTAAAGGTAGTAAGATCAGATAGAGAATGAGAATTTATGTCAAGTGATTTCAAGGAATTCTATGATAAACATGGGATCAAGCGAGAATAGACAATCCCAGAAACTCCACAACAAAATGGAGTAGTTGAGAGGAAAAAAAGAACATTTCATCAAATGGCCAGGTCAATGATGAATGAGAAGAACATTGGTCACACTTATTGGGTAGAAGCAATACACACAACAATCCATATTCTTAACAAATCCCACCTCAGACCACATAGTGACAAGACACCTTATGAACTGTGGTATGGAAGACCTGTTCAATCAAACACTTCAAAGTCTGTGGGAGTAAGTGCTACATAAAGAGTAATAATGAAAACCTTGGCAAGTATGATGGCAGGTCTGATGAAGGCATCTTCTTAGGATATACTACCAATAGTAAAGGATATAGATGCTTTAATAAAAGATTGCATAAATTAGTTGATTGCGTTGATTTAAAGGTTGATGAAGGATTTCCACTAAGAGAGGTGAGAAATATTGAGTCTACTGCAGAGGACAGAGATGAAACTAAATATGAATAGGTCCAAGAATCATATGGAGAAAAGACACCCAGACAAGAAGAGTCAGGACAACAATCAACATCAAATTCTTCCTTCAGAATTACTCAAAAGAATCATCCTGAAATTCAGATAATTGGTGAGAAAGACAAAGGTGTACAAACCAGGAGAAGGATAATCAAAGACACTGAGCAATCACATATGGCCTTCATATCCATGGTGGAACCCAAGAACTTTAATGAAGCCAGCAAAGACGTAAATTGGTTAAAATCAATGAATGAGGAACTGGACCAGATTGAAAAGAATGACACTTGGGAACTCATTCCTAGGCTAGAAAATAAGAATGTAATAGGATCAAAATGGGTCTACAAAAATAAGATGAATGAGAAAGGAAATATTGTAAGAAATAAGGTTATATTGGTCTACAAAGGATATGCTCAAATAGAAGGATTGGATTTTGATGAAACATTTGCGCCCGTCGCAAGATTAGAATCTATCAGAATGTTCCTTGCCTATACTTGTCATAAACAATTTAAATTATATCAAATCGATGTCAAGTCATATTTTCTAAATGGAGATCTAAAAGAAGAAGTGTATATGGAACAAACAGAGGGTTTCCAACTATTAGATAACCCTGACTTTGTCTGCAAGCTGAAGAAATCCTTATATGGGTTGAAACAATATCCTCGTGCCTGGTATTACTAACTGGATAAGTATCTTCAAGACAAAGGGTTCAAGAGAGGAACAATTGACAACAAACTATATATCAAAACAAAGGGTAATGATTTCTTCATTCTATTGGTATATGTAGATGACATCATCTTTGGAAGAAATAATGCTTCATTGGTACAATGGTTTTCCTCTACCATGCAGTATAAATTTGAAATGTCTATGATAGGGGAACTGGCATTTTTCCTTAGTCTACAAATTACTCAGAGGTATGAAGGATTATTTCTTTCTTAGGAGAAATATCTAAGAGAAATGTTGAAAAGGTTTCAAATGGAAGATTCCACACCTATGAGCACACCTATGGTACTGGATGCAAATTAAGCAAGGATTATGACTCACCTGGTGTTGATCAAAGTTCATATAGGTCTATGATAGGCAGTCTATTGTACATCACAACATCCGGTCAAGACATAATGCATGTTGTTGGAATGGTAGGAATATATAGGGCTGCACCTAAATAGAATCATTTGTTAGTTGTCAAAAGAATATTTAGATACCTGAAAGGAACAATGGACTATGGCATATGGTATCCTAGGAATCAGAATTTTCAACTATCAGTCTATTCAGATGTTGATTGGGATAACTACATGGATGAAAGGAAAATCTTGAGTGGAGGCGCATTCTTCTTAGGAGATTCCATTATATCATGGTTGAGCAAGAAGAAAGGTTCCATTTCCTTATTAACTACAGAAGTTGAATACATTGCAGCTGCCACTTGTTGTACCCAAGTATTGTGGATGATTCAAACACTTGCATACTTTGAGGTAAAATATATTGCACCGATCCCAATTCATTGTGATAATACCAGTGCAATTAGTGTGTCAAAGAACCCTATATTTCACTCCAAGACTAAGCATATACCCATCAAGTATCACTTCTTGAGGGAACAGGTGACCAACACTGTTGTTTCTATGCATTATATTTCATCCAATGATCAGATTGTTGATATATTCACTAAACCGCTTGCAAAAGTTCAATTTGATTATCTTCGTCAAAAGTTGGGTGTCATCCCTACTCCCACCTAAGTGAGTCCATACTATCAGGGAGAGTATGTGTTTGTTGAATATTTGATACCTCTGAAAATTACTACAACAACTCAGGGGGAGCATGCTTTCTTTGACATTGATGTCAAAGGGGTAGAAAAGGAGTGGTCTAGATGTTACAGTTGGAGGTCCAAGCAATCTAGTGCAGCCTTTGAGGGTTTCCATCAATGCCAAAGGGAATATTGTTGGCATGTTTTGCAGGAAAGAGTGTTCTTGTCATTGATCGCAAGAACAGAAGCTGGAGCAGAAGGAAGCATAAGCTCAAGAGGAGGAGCAAATAGAAAGCAGAGATCACAGCTCAAAAAGGAAAGCACAATACAGAAGGGAATGGAGATTAAATCTCAGGAGAGTTAACAAATGAATATCAAAAGCTCAGAAGAGACGACGCGATAAAACTCAGATCGAATCAAGACCATCGGATCTGCAAGCCAAATCAATGGTAGGGATGAATTGTGGAGAGAGAAAGCTGAATTAAACTACTCGCCAATTACAATCCCACAATTTTTCTAGATCGTCAGATCTCACAGCTTCAAAGATCTACGACAGTGGTTAATCCAACAAATAATGAGTTTAGTCAGATTAAATCATGACCATCGGATGCGCAATTTCCAAATCTATGACAGGGATGAATTTAGGAGATTGAAAGGAGAATTAAACCTCGTGCTTGTTCCAATCCCGCAATTAGTCAAGACCATCTGATCTTATAGCTTAGAAGATCGACGATTGTGGTTGACTCACCAATAGCGCACAACTTCAAATTGCAGAGTTTGGGTATTGAGTTAAATCACTCGCAAGTTGTGGTTCTGCAATCATCGTCGACCGTTGATATTCTTCGAGTTTCCTCATGACCGTTGGATCGTTTTTTAGTGGAAGGACAGGATAAGAGGGGAAAAATGTTTGAGAATTCGATTATGCGAATTCTCGTTAGCCGTCAGACCACTTTCGAGTGGAAGGATAGGATAAGCCAGTAAATCTGCATCATAGAAAGATCGAGTCGTCGATCTAAGTTCATGATCGACGAACAGCATTCACTTCAGATCTAAAGACACGAGGAGGTTTCACCCTGGAAAGTTTGAAATTGAAAAACTGGAAGCCTAGAAAATCTGAAATGAATAATGACGATCAGATTTGGAGGACATACGAGGACCATTGGATCAATTTTGTTGGTGAGCATACCACATCAAAAGACCATGTCAGCAAGGATATGTGGAATACCATGTCATCAGATCACGTCAATGAATACACATGGCATAATCGGATCATGATGACAAGTGTCAAGAAGAAATTGGCTCATGCCATGTCAACAAGTGATGTAAGAAAGTTATGTCACTCCGATATAATTTCTTTGGGAGTTTCACCACCAAGAAATGTCAAAAGTCCCAAAGTTATGAAGGACGAAGGTCTGAGGTCACTCTCAGTCATCAATCTAAGATACACCGAGAGTTAGGACAACCATTAGATCTAGGAGAAGAACATGTGCCACATGAGGATCCATGTCAGCAAGGACATGTGGTGCATTTCAGACAATGACAAGTGTCAAGTTGATTCAGCATTTCAGGTACATGTAAATCACGAATATGAGTGACACGTGGCAGCTACTAGGCTGATGACACATCATAAAGTGATGTAAGTAAGTGAAATCACTTCAGAGGAAAGAAAGGGTTTGAGATTTCAAATCTCAGAAATTTAGAGACCCAAGGAGATCTCGACCCTTGATCTGAAAGGGACACGCGTCAATGGATTGACAACTTCAGAAGATTGACATATGGAGAAAAGAATGGGTTGAGACTTGAAATATCCGAAGTTCGGAGACCTGTAGGAGATATCGAGTATTGATCTGATGTTCGACTGCATTCCCAACCATTGATCAAAATACAGTGGGAGGATAACATAAGCATAATAGATGAAGTCGTGGAGTAAATGGTGGCCATCCATCTCATTGCTTGATTAATTCATGGCCATAGAATTAAGCAATGAAGGATAGATGTAAGGATCGAATATAACCATTGATCTAGATATACATATGAACCATTCGATTTGTTCAGTGATATTGTATTCGGGAGATTTGAAAGGTTTGAAGTCATGAAGAATTGAAGGGCAAAGTGTAGAAGTTACGATAGTTGTCCATTTCAAGAGAATGAGTCGTGTGCGTTGAATTGATAAGCGATCAAGCGCTCATTGAGCCCAGGCGTATGGTCACTGCCAGTGATCACATGAAGGAAGAGG
Organism: Picea glauca; assembly: GCA_000966675.3. Lineage (NCBI taxonomy): Eukaryota > Viridiplantae > Streptophyta > Pinopsida > Pinales > Pinaceae > Picea > Picea glauca. The sequence goes on along the minus strand of JZKD02S2348390.1, from coordinate 4,895 downwards.
ATTAGAAGCCAAAGAGTCCCTAATTGATTGGTTTTAACTGATAGATAAGACAAAGAGTTTTGAATACCATAGAATCTAAGGAATCTCAGCATAATGCCCATTGATAATGATTCAGGATCTTTTTCGTCAGGTGACTTATTAAAGAATTGCATAAAATGAGCATAAACAAAAGTACACCATAAAGAAGGAAAAGCTCAAAATGAAAGAGATACAATCATGCAATATGAACACAAAGAACTTGATAACAGAGTTCATCCCTGGTGGACTACGTCTCTGGGTCCTGCTCTCAAATGGGTAGGTCTTTTTATTAACTCCACAAAAGAATTGGGCAAAATACATAAGTATACCTCATTCTAGAGTTAATCCATAGAAGCTTTGCTCAGATCAGAAAACTAACACCACCATTGCGTTCATGGCATCGTTTTACTTAAAAATGACTATCTCTATGCCTCAATCTGAGTCTGACACTTCTTGACTCAAGAAAAATCTCACTTCGGATTTCGTGCCTCGGTCTCGAAATTCATGCCTCTTCCATACATGTGCCCTTGGTTCTCCTCCTAATACAAATGAGAATAAAACTCTATAAAAAATAATTCATCACCAAGTGTTCTTCTCCAACTTGTAATGAGAACTCCCTTACATGAGAGATGAACCCCCTTTTTATAACCCAAAAGGAGCATCTATACATAACAAAATAATTAATTACAAATTTCTTAAAATAACCCACTTGGTTGGGATGTTTGGCATCCTTAGCCATTCGAGCACACAGAGGAATATAGAGGAATATTGCATAGAAGTGAGAGGGCACAGAGAGCATAAAATGTAGGAGAACATAAAGTGCAAGGATGGGAGTAAAGAGACACTGATGCAGGCAGAGCAGAAAAGTGTAGCAGAATAATGATGAGACTGGTAGGTCATAGATAAATGTTGTATCACTGTGATAAATTTAATAAAGAAAAGATTTATATTTCAGGGTGGTAGGGAGGTGCTAGGGAGGATTGTTGTCCTCGGAAGTTTCAAGTGGGTGCTTGAACATAGGAAGTTGTAGCTTCCATCTGGTTGCAACCAGAAAAACCAGGGTGGTAGGGTGGTGCAAGGGAGAACTATTGTTTTCTGTTATACAGGTTGGTGCCTGTGTGACTAGAAGTTGGTGCTTCCATACAGTTGGTGCCGAAACACTTAGGGAGGTGGTGCTTCCTTCTAGTGGGTGCTAGATAAACGAGAGAGTTGGTTCTCTTAGCAAGTTGTTTCTTGTAAAGAAGAGGTTGTAGCCTCAACAGGATTTGGAGCTCATAAGAACGATAATGTAAAGAAAATAAAGATTACTTATTATATCAAGAAGAAGAGGTTTTTCCCTTTATGGGTTTCCTCGGGAAATATCTGTCTTTGTTTATTACATGTGTGTGATTCATGTTTAATATTCTATTTCTTACTTCCATGAATCATTGTGATCATCATTGAGTGATCTGTAAAGAGTTTAAAATGGGCATAATTTTTTAAGCACAGTAACAACCGATTCATCCCCCCTCTCAGTTTTCCAACAATTGGTATCAAAGAGTGTTCTTTTTATCTAAGGGTAGATCCTAGAGATTGAAAATGACTATCCATGAAGGAAATTCAACCAATAAGGCCCCCTTGTTCAATGGAACAAACTTTGCCTTCTGGAAAGTTAGGATGAGAACCTACATAATGGCCCTAGGTGCATATGTTTGGGATGTGGTAGAGACTGGCTATTTAAAGTCAATTGTACTAGCTTCTAAGGATGACAAGCTAGAATTCACCTTCAACGCTAAGGCTATGAATTCTATTCAGAGTGGGCTCGCAGAAACATAATTTGTAAAATTTATGCACTTAGAATCTGCCAAAGAAATGTGGGACAAACTCATCAGTAGTTATGAAGGTAATGATAAGGTAAAGGATGCCAAGCTTCAAACCTACAAATTACACTTTGAACAACTAAATATGAAAGAGGATGAAACTGTTGGGAAGTACTTTCTRAGAGTTAAAGAAAAAGTAAATGCAATCATAGGACTTGGTGAAAAAATTGAAGATGTTTCTTTAGTTCAGAAAATTTTGAGATCTCTGCCAGATAGGTTCAACCCAAAGGTCTCTTCTATAGAAGAACTTAATGATCTAAAATATCTTTGTATTGAACAACTCCTAGGAACTCTGACTACCTGTGAAATGAGGATAGGTAAATATAAACCCACCTCTAGAGAAGCATCATTTAAAGCAGATAAGAATGAGGATTCTGAGCCTAATGAAATTGAAGAAAAACTTGTGAGAAGACTAAAGAAAGGATCAGGAAAGTACCAAGGCAAATTGCCCTTAAAATGTTTTAAATGTGGAAAGATAGGTCACTTTGCATCTAAGTGTCCACACAAGAAGCAGGATCAGAATTTTGAAGGTGAAAATAAGTACAAACCTAAGAGATTTGGTAAAAAGAAAAGTTTATGTGTAAACAATGATGACTCTTCAGAAGACACAGATAGTGAATCTTCCTATGAAGAAAAGGTTAATGAATTTATGCTTATGGACAAAGAGGAGTATGATAATAAAAGAACGGGAAGTGATGTTGAAGATGAAGAAGTTGTGGTTGACTTGGAAGGAGAACTAATCAGTGCTCTAGAAGAAATTGCTAGACTCAGATCTAAGAAGAAAAAGAAAAAACAATTCTTGATACAGTTCGAGAAAGACAATAAAGAACCTGATTAAGACTTTGCCCTGCTAAAAGTGGAACTAGAAGAGGCAAAGAAAATAGAGGACATTCTGAAACAACAACTATCAGAAAAGAAGGAAATATGTGAAGCCTTGGAAGAAGCGGTAGTAAAAACTAGAAAAGAGATGGAGAAGTTTAAAACATTATATCTCCAAAATATTCCAAGAATTAAAGCCACAACAGAACTAAACGACATTCTAAGAAAACATATATCTCCTTTGTTGAAGAATGGTTTAGGTTATGTAAATGGATCAAGCAGCAAATAGCCAGAAATTAAAGATCTAGTAAAGATGATCAAGTTCCAAGTCAACAGATAATTAGACCATGAGAGTACTCTGTCACCAAAAGATAATAAAGATAAGATGATCCCTGATAAAAAACAAAGAGATCACAAGATGGAGCAACAAATTCCAAGAAGAAGACCATCCTTCAGGTACCAAAATTTCCTCCATGGTTACTGTTTTTACTGTTCTAATTTTGTTCATAAGATTGTAAATTGTCAAATTAAGTTTAGAGACATGGAACTGACAAGGTCAAGAAATAAACAATGTTTACAACATATAACTAAGCATCCAATGAATATACAAGGTAGCACCAATCACTTTGACCTATTGAACAATGAGCTCGAATGTTATAACTTTCATAACTTCGGCCACAAAGCTGCAAACTACCATCTAAAGAAGTACAAGGAACATCTAAGGATAAATCCTTTAGCTAGAAATGCCAGCACATGGAAAAAGGAATATAGTAAAAAATGTGGTGTAGTACCTTCAGCTCAAAAACAAAAAGACCCCTGGTATATAGACAATGAATGTTCCAAACACATGAATGGAGACAAGGATAAGTTTTTGTTTATAAGTAAAAGCAAAATAGGAAATGTAACCTTTGGAAATGACGAACCAAGTAAAATCAATGGTAAAGGGATGGTGAGTTTGAGTAATGTTAAAGGAAAATCCCAAGATGTTCTGCTTGTAGATGGGATGAAACATAATTTTCTTAGTGTAAGTCAAATGTGTGATAGAGGATGTGAAGTGGTGTTCACTTCCAAGGATTGTAAGATAAAGTCTATAAACTTAGGACAAGCAGTGGCTAAAGGCATAAGGACATAAAATAATGTATATGTGTTGAAAGAAGATAAAGAATAGTTTCATCTAAGAAAACATGATGAAATCTGGTTATGGCATAGGAGACTTGGACATCTAAACCTTGACCACTTAATCAAGCTCAAAAATCTTGAGGCAATAAAATATCTTCCAATAATATCAAATCCATAAGACTCTGTGTGTAAACTCTGGCAAGTAGGAAAGCTAACCAGGACACATTTTAAATCCAATAGCTCTACTTCAATAGAGAAACCACTCCAATTATTTCATATGGATTTATGTGGACCATCAAGACAGGAAGGCACAGGGAAGGAAAACTACTGTATTTTGATCATTGAGTATTACTCCAGACTTACTTGGGTCGCTTCTCTCAAAGAAAAAGCTGAAGCATTTGAGAAATTTAAAATATTTAAGTCTTTAACTGAGAATAAAAAATAAAAGAGGTTAAAGGTAGTAAGATCAGATAGAGAAGGAGAATTTATGTCAAGTGATTTCAAAGAATTCTATGATAAACATGGGATCAAGCGAGAATAGACAATCCCAGAAACTCCACAACAAAATGGAGTATTTGAGAGGAAAAAAAGAACAGTTCATCAAATGGCTAGGTCAATGATGAATGAGAAGAACATTGGTCAAACTTATTGGGTAGAAGCAATACACACAACAGTCCATATTCTTAACAAATCCCACCTCAAACCACACAGTGACAAGACACCTTATGAACTGTGGTATGGAAGACCTGTTCAATCAAACACTTCAAAGTCTTTGGGAGTAAGTGCTACATAAAGAGTAATAATGAAAACCTTGGCAAGTATGATGACAGGCCTGATGAAGGCATCTTCTTAGGATATGCTACCAATAGTAAAGGATATAGATGTTTTAATAAAAGATTGCATAAATTAGTTGATTGCGTTGATTTAAAGGTTGATGAAGGATCTCCACTAAGAGAGGTGAGAAATATTGAGTCTACTGCAGAGGACAGATCTGAAATGAAAGATGAATAGGTCCAAGAATCATATGGAGAAAAGACACCTAGACAAGAAGAGTCAAGACAACAATCAACATCAAATTCT
>JZKD02S2348357.1:0-10674 GCA_000966675.3 Picea glauca | reverse complement strand
AATACACTTGATGACCTTGTCCATATGCATAGAGAGGTAACTTATGATTAAGGCATGATTTTTTTAGGTTTCTTGAGTTAATTCGAACAAATGCTTGATTATGTATGATCCTAATCACTTTGACTCTTAAGAAGCTTGATCTAGTACCTCACTATTTCGTTACTACAACTATAGCGTGATCTGGTACTGCAATTATAGCACGATCTGATACCCACCTATTTTGGTACCCAGTCTATTCCAGTACCAAGGCTCCACCTATTTTGGTTCCAAGGTTCCACCTATTCCAGTTCCCGCACAAAATTGCATCCCGTACCAACACATTTAGCATTGCATCCGGTACAAGTCTTGCACCTGATCCGGTACTCATGTTCATGACTATGTTGATCTGGTATTAAAACCTTGTCTATAGAATTCTAGCACCAACATTCCAGTACTAGACATAATTCAGAATTTTGGAATGCTTCTAGGAGAAAATCAGACACATGGGTTTTGTCTAGAATGATGTTTACATGTGGACACATTTGTCTGAATTCACCCAACTTGCACGTGTGGACCTCCATCTCAAGGGGAATGATTCTGCCAAAATTAGCAAAAATCTCAAACTGCCAACTTATGCCTCGATTTCCTTGCATATGGTATCATATCTAGAAATTCGAAGATATGGATTTTTTTATAGAATATGGAAATTTGAGTAAGAAGTGAGAAGTTTTTCAAAATTAGAATTGGTTTGGGAGATATGGGTGGAGCCCTAACTCGAATCTACCCAAATTGATAAAAAAACATAGATTTGTGGGATTTATCCTAAAATTGTGAAAATTATTTTCTTTATTTGTGGATTTGGTTTCATGCATTCCTCCATGGATTTTATGTATAAATAAGACCTCATAGGTCTGAGTGGAGAGGAATTATTATGCTGCAGATTGGATTTCTGAGCATAATCTTTTTGTAAATTTACTTGCTGAAGATCAATGGAAGTTTGAATTCAATGATCCCATGTGTGTTTTAGAATTTAGCATCTGCTGATCCAAAATACTGCATGTTGGCATCAGCAAGGGCCCACCGGTCCATCTGGGTAAGATCATTGTAAATTATTAGTATAGATTTCTATTTCTTGTACTTGTTGTTTTGATTTCATTTTTCATTTCACTATTAGAATTGATTGCAAAGTGTGGTAGTACAGGAACAATTGAGATTCCATCATTCGCATTACATAAGACAACAAATGGAACATCTCATTAAAACTTATGTTTCCTGTGTAGAAACGAAGTAATTTTCCAGAATTGCAAGATTGTATTGAATTTTCGTTTATGATGCATCAATTGATTTTGAAGAGTGTGCAAAATTAGACAAGAATTTCTTGCAAGTTTGAAGTGAGTTGTTACAGGAAATAATATCAGACCTCCATATCTCACATACATGTGATTATAATGGAGTGTTTATACTCTGCCTGGTAGTTCTTTTAGCTCACTTAAGTTTTCAGAATGTTAATGAGTGATTGTGTGTTTGTTACTGGAGATAAAATCATAGCCTATCTCTATCTTTCATGAGCCTATAATGAGAATATCTATTCCCTGAACAAGAATTTTGAGTTATACATTTGTTGATGAATTTTGATTTCTAGATTTTGAATTGTATGTGTGGAGTGTTATTTGAAAAAGTGTGAAAACAAAGCATCTTGTTATTGATTGTTTCTTGATTGATCTATACTCATTAGACATAGATATGAACCTATCGGTTATCGACACATATAGTGCATCAACTCTACTGATTACAAATCTCAATCGATAATTTATGTTTGGTAATATATTATGCAAATAAATGCACTGACATTTTGGCGTCATTGTCGGGGAGTTGTAAACGGTAATAGGTAGTATTTGAATAATATTGATTTAATGGTTTTGGATTCGTTTTATGGATGACCTAAGGGCGGAAAGAAGATGGTAAGACATGAGGGAAGAGCCCACGCATCCAATTTGGTGGAGTTGCTCCAAATTTAGGTTGTCCTCTGCTCTTTTAATGCAAGGGTGTTTTTTCCTTCTTTTATGCAAATTTAGTTTTATTTATCATGAGCTAACTTGTGCGACCTGATAACTTGGTCACAATAGGGTCCCAGTAACACAATGAGTTCAAGTTTGGTGTGTTTTATTTTTGCAAATAGTTTTACAATTCATATCTTTGATGATAAATCATTTTTTTGGGTGCTGTAAGAACCCTCGAGTACTAATTTGTGTTCCGAGATAGGGATCATCAACCAGATAGAGTAATTCAAGGATGATCAATAGATTGAAGAATGTTCCTCTAAGAAATTTCTCGCATTATAGCAACAACTGGGATATCCGCCTTTCAGGAAGAGTATATCTTTGCAGCAGTCAAGAATCTAGTTGTCTCTCCACACAAATATTTAGAAGTCCTGTTAGATTTCTCTTGTCAATTTGTTGAGGAGAATAAAGAATCATGGATAGAATTCAATGGAGATCAACTAGTGGAACCTCAGATTGAGGATTCCTTAGCATGCCTCTCAGCATATCATGTATGTACTCCAAATACCAATCATATTGAAGATGATAATATTCATAGCATGGTAGAGGAAGACATTCAGTGTGACCTAAACAAAGAAGAGAAACAAGAATATAGTGATCCTATTGAAATATGGTTTCGATTAGTTATTATGTCACACCACTCTTTTATTTTTCATTATTGCTTGATCTCATCATCAAAGTAGTTGGTCCTTCATAATCCAGTACGGATTAAAATTTATCTTTTAAACCCGAGTATGGATATATTTCTAACCCTGTTACGCACATGGCTTCACTGGAAACATTCCTATACTTGAAGGATATTTTCATTTTTTTCAATTAGAGTAGGATAGGTAAATAATTAAATAAATGTTTCACATAAGTACAATGCAACATATCTTTCATACTTTTCATAAATGGGGATGTCAAAAGTTAATAAAGCAATCGGTTTAAGATATTTTGTTCCTATAGTAGATTTCTTTCTAAAAGTTATGATAATTTTGTTTGGAATTTTATGAGAAGGTAATCTATTCATCCTCCGAATGCACACATGATACTAGAAGGGTTTCAAAAATAGAGAAGGCATCCTTTTCAATGGAATATAATACTTAAGGGGGTTCTTCATGACCTATTTCTTCAAATTTCTTCTTTTTCCTTAAGTTGTTAAAACTGATGTATTTGTGCTTTATCATTACTTATCTATTTTAAGACCACTATTTCACAAGGATGATCAATTAAGTGATATTTTTAATGACAGTTGAAACCGAATGTTAATTCCAAACTATTTTATTCATAGCTAATAATTCAACTTTTGACATTTTCCCTAAATTTTATGTCTGTAAGCATCAACACAAATCTAGTTTTAATTAGTTTTATTGGTTTGTATTTAGGAGATGTTCACAATCCTCCTAGTATCCCTTTTAGCATATCACATTGTTAGCATGAGGCCATGAAAAACCTCAGTCACGGGGGAGTGGCTGATGAGACAGTAGTAGTTAGGTTTATTTTCAAATAAAGTGGATGTGGCAATAGAACCAATGGTTAGTTTGGTTCCAAAAAAAGGAGGTTTCTGCATCTCAAAAGGAGCTTTCCCAGCTACATAGTACCTTCTTGTTACAAATATTGGATGTTGGTCATTGAATTTGTTTGCCTTATTTTNAATACACTTGATGACCTTGTCCATATGCATAGAGAGGTAACTTATGATTAAGGCATGATTTTTTTAGGTTTCTTGAGTTAATTCGAACAAATGCTTGATTATGTATGATCCTAATCACTTTGACTCTTAAGAAGCTTGATCTAGTACCTCACTATTTCGTTACTACAACTATAGCGTGATCTGGTACTGCAATTATAGCACGATCTGATACCCACCTATTTTGGTACCCAGTCTATTCCAGTACCAAGGCTCCACCTATTTTGGTTCCAAGGTTCCACCTATTCCAGTTCCCGCACAAAATTGCATCCCGTACCAACACATTTAGCATTGCATCCGGTACAAGTCTTGCACCTGATCCGGTACTCATGTTCATGACTATGTTGATCTGGTATTAAAACCTTGTCTATAGAATTCTAGCACCAACATTCCAGTACTAGACATAATTCAGAATTTTGGAATGCTTCTAGGAGAAAATCAGACACATGGGTTTTGTCTAGAATGATGTTTACATGTGGACACATTTGTCTGAATTCACCCAACTTGCACGTGTGGACCTCCATCTCAAGGGGAATGATTCTGCCAAAATTAGCAAAAATCTCAAACTGCCAACTTATGCCTCGATTTCCTTGCATATGGTATCATATCTAGAAATTCGAAGATATGGATTTTTTTATAGAATATGGAAATTTGAGTAAGAAGTGAGAAGTTTTTCAAAATTAGAATTGGTTTGGGAGATATGGGTGGAGCCCTAACTCGAATCTACCCAAATTGATAAAAAAACATAGATTTGTGGGATTTATCCTAAAATTGTGAAAATTATTTTCTTTATTTGTGGATTTGGTTTCATGCATTCCTCCATGGATTTTATGTATAAATAAGACCTCATAGGTCTGAGTGGAGAGGAATTATTATGCTGCAGATTGGATTTCTGAGCATAATCTTTTTGTAAATTTACTTGCTGAAGATCAATGGAAGTTTGAATTCAATGATCCCATGTGTGTTTTAGAATTTAGCATCTGCTGATCCAAAATACTGCATGTTGGCATCAGCAAGGGCCCACCGGTCCATCTGGGTAAGATCATTGTAAATTATTAGTATAGATTTCTATTTCTTGTACTTGTTGTTTTGATTTCATTTTTCATTTCACTATTAGAATTGATTGCAAAGTGTGGTAGTACAGGAACAATTGAGATTCCATCATTCGCATTACATAAGACAACAAATGGAACATCTCATTAAAACTTATGTTTCCTGTGTAGAAACGAAGTAATTTTCCAGAATTGCAAGATTGTATTGAATTTTCGTTTATGATGCATCAATTGATTTTGAAGAGTGTGCAAAATTAGACAAGAATTTCTTGCAAGTTTGAAGTGAGTTGTTACAGGAAATAATATCAGACCTCCATATCTCACATACATGTGATTATAATGGAGTGTTTATACTCTGCCTGGTAGTTCTTTTAGCTCACTTAAGTTTTCAGAATGTTAATGAGTGATTGTGTGTTTGTTACTGGAGATAAAATCATAGCCTATCTCTATCTTTCATGAGCCTATAATGAGAATATCTATTCCCTGAACAAGAATTTTGAGTTATACATTTGTTGATGAATTTTGATTTCTAGATTTTGAATTGTATGTGTGGAGTGTTATTTGAAAAAGTGTGAAAACAAAGCATCTTGTTATTGATTGTTTCTTGATTGATCTATACTCATTAGACATAGATATGAACCTATCGGTTATCGACACATATAGTGCATCAACTCTACTGATTACAAATCTCAATCGATAATTTATGTTTGGTAATATATTATGCAAATAAATGCACTGACATTTTGGCGTCATTGTCGGGGAGTTGTAAACGGTAATAGGTAGTATTTGAATAATATTGATTTAATGGTTTTGGATTCGTTTTATGGATGACCTAAGGGCGGAAAGAAGATGGTAAGACATGAGGGAAGAGCCCACGCATCCAATTTGGTGGAGTTGCTCCAAATTTAGGTTGTCCTCTGCTCTTTTAATGCAAGGGTGTTTTTTCCTTCTTTTATGCAAATTTAGTTTTATTTATCATGAGCTAACTTGTGCAAACTGATAACTTGGTCACAATAGGGTCCCAGTAACCCAATGAGTTCAAGTTTGGTGTGTTTTATTTTTGCAAATAGTTTTAAAATTCAGATCTTTGATGATAAATCATTTTTTTGGGTGCTGTAAGAACCCCCGAGTACTAATTTGTGTTCCGAGATAGGGATCATCAACCAGATAGAGTAATTCAAGGATGATCAATAGATTGAAGAATGTTCCTCCAAGAAATTTCTCGCATTATAGCAACAACTGGGATATCCGCCTTTCAGGAAGAGTATATCTTTGTAGCAGTCAAGAATCTAGTTGTCTCTCCACACTAATATTTAGAAGTCCCGTTAGATTTCTCTTGTCAATTTGTTGAGGAGAATAAATAATCATGGATAGAATTCAATGGAGATCAACTAGTGGAACCTCAGATTGAGGATTCCTTAGCATGCCTCTCAACATATCATGTATGTACTCCAAATACCAATCATCTTGAAGACGATAATATTCATAGCATGGTAGAGGAAGACATTCAGTGTGACCTAAACAAAGAAGAGAAACAAGAATATAGTGATCCTATTGAAATATGGTTTCGATTAGTTATTATGTCACACCACTCTTTTATTTTTCATTATTGCTTGATCTCATCATCAAAGTAGTTGGTCCTTCATAATCCAGTACGGATTAAAATTTATCTTTTAAACCCGAGTATGGATATATTTCTAACCCTGTTACGCACATGGCTTCACTGGAAACATTCCTATACTTGAAGGATATTTTCATTTTTTTCAATTAGAGTAGGATAGGTAAATAATTAAATAAATGTTTCACATAAGTACAATGCAACATATCTTTCATACTTTTCATAAATGGGGATGTCAAAAGTTAATAAAGCAATCGGTTTAAGATATTTTGTTCCTATAGTAGATTTCTTTCTAAAAGTTATGATAATTTTGTTTGGAATTTTATGAGAAGGTAATCTATTCATCCTCCGAATGCACACATGATACTAGAAGGGTTTCAAAAATAGAGAAGGCATCCTTTTCAATGGAATATAATACTTAAGGGGGTTCTTCATGACCTATTTCTTCAAATTTCTTCTTTTTCCTTAAGTTGTTAAAACTGATGTATTTGTGCTTTATCATTACTTATCTATTTTAAGACCACTATTTCACAAGGATGATCAATTAAGTGATATTTTTAATGACAGTTGAAACCGAATGTTAATTCCAAACTATTTTATTCATAGCTAATAATTCAACTTTTGACATTTTCCCTAAATTTTATGTCTGTAAGCATCAACACAAATCTAGTTTTAATTAGTTTTATTGGTTTGTATTTAGGAGATGTTCACAATCCTCCTAGTATCCCTTTTAGCATATCACATTGTTAGCATGAGGCCATGAAAAACCTCAGTCACGGGGGAGTGGCTGATGAGACAGTAGTAGTTAGGTTTATTTTCAAATAAAGTGGATGTGGCAATAGAACCAATGGTTAGTTTGGTTCCAAAAAAAGGAGGTTTCTGCATCTCAAAAGGAGCTTTCCCAGCTACATAGTACCTTCTTGTTACAAATATTGGATGTTGGTCATTGAATTTGTTTGCCTTATTTTTTGACACTTCCACTACAAATTCAAAGTTCTTCCACTACAAATTCAAAGTTCTTGTATCAAGTATTGATACATGGTCTTTTAGCAGAATCAAATCCCATGTCTTCTTCCATAGCATCAGAAAACACCAACAACTTCTACAAAGGGCAACCTACAAAGTTCTAGTCTACAAATCACTACCAGAAGGTACCTTTTCGAATTCCCCTTGAGTATCAGAATACCATTTTGTGATGATCCGGTACTGGATAACATATCTACATTCATTCGGTACTACAAGCAATGTTTGCCTGTGTGCTCATTCGGTACTGGGAAAAACTCTGCGCTCATCCAGTACTGGGAAAAAATATGCATTCATCTGGTACTGTGGGAGAAGGTTTGTATTCATCCATTACTAGGAAAAACTCTAATCTCATCAAATACTCGGAAAAAATATGCATTCATATAGTACTATGGGAGAAGGTCTGCATTCATTTGGTACTGGGCAGAAATATGCATTCATCAGGTACCATAAGAGAGGCTCTGTGCTTATCTGGTACTAAAGGAGAAGGCTTGTGCTATTCTGGTACTAGGCACAACTCTACATTCATCCGGTAATAAGGTGATCCGGTACTGGTAATGAGGTGTTGGTTGTTCTTATCCTATATTCAAAGTTTTTGCTGCTCGATTTAAATGGTTCAAGTAATAGGAGGTATAAACTCAACATTTTTTTTTGTTTTATTAAGGAATTAGACTAACTATGTATTAAACATGTGGTTACTCTCATACATCTTCCNGATAATATTCATAGCATGGTAGAGGAAGACATTCAGTGTGACCTAAACAAAGAAGAGAAACAAGAATATAGTGATCCTATTGAAATATGGTTTCGATTAGTTATTATGTCACACCACTCTTTTATTTTTCATTATTGCTTGATCTCATCATCAAAGTAGTTGGTCCTTCATAATCCAGTACGGATTAAAATTTATCTTTTAAACCCGAGTATGGATATATTTCTAACCCTGTTACGCACATGGCTTCACTGGAAACATTCCTATACTTGAAGGATATTTTCATTTTTTTCAATTAGAGTAGGATAGGTAAATAATTAAATAAATGTTTCACATAAGTACAATGCAACATATCTTTCATACTTTTCATAAATGGGGATGTCAAAAGTTAATAAAGCAATCGGTTTAAGATATTTTGTTCCTATAGTAGATTTCTTTCTAAAAGTTATGATAATTTTGTTTGGAATTTTATGAGAAGGTAATCTATTCATCCTCCGAATGCACACATGATACTAGAAGGGTTTCAAAAATAGAGAAGGCATCCTTTTCAATGGAATATAATACTTAAGGGGGTTCTTCATGACCTATTTCTTCAAATTTCTTCTTTTTCCTTAAGTTGTTAAAACTGATGTATTTGTGCTTTATCATTACTTATCTATTTTAAGACCACTATTTCACAAGGATGATCAATTAAGTGATATTTTTAATGACAGTTGAAACCGAATGTTAATTCCAAACTATTTTATTCATAGCTAATAATTCAACTTTTGACATTTTCCCTAAATTTTATGTCTGTAAGCATCAACACAAATCTAGTTTTAATTAGTTTTATTGGTTTGTATTTAGGAGATGTTCACAATCCTCCTAGTATCCCTTTTAGCATATCACATTGTTAGCATGAGGCCATGAAAAACCTCAGTCACGGGGGAGTGGCTGATGAGACAGTAGTAGTTAGGTTTATTTTCAAATAAAGTGGATGTGGCAATAGAACCAATGGTTAGTTTGGTTCCAAAAAAAGGAGGTTTCTGCATCTCAAAAGGAGCTTTCCCAGCTACATAGTACCTTCTTGTTACAAATATTGGATGTTGGTCATTGAATTTGTTTGCCTTATTTTCTGACACTTCCACTACAAATTCAAAGTTCTTCCACTACAAATTCAAAGTTCTTGTATCAAGTATTGATACATGGTCTTTTAGCAGAATCAAATCACATGTCCTCTTCCATAGCATCAGAAAACACCAACAACTTCTACAAAGGGCAACCTACAAAGTTCTAGTCTACAAATCACTACCAGAAGGTACCTTTTCGAATTTCCCTTGAGTATCAGAATACCATTTTGTGATGATCTGGTACTGGATAACATATCTACATTCATTCGGTACTGCAAGCAATGTTTGCCTGTGTGCTCATTCGGTACTGGGAAAAACTCTGCGCTCATCCAGTACTGGGAAAAAATATGCATTCATCTGGTACTGTGGGAGAAGGTTTGTATTCATCCACTACTAGGAAGAACTCTAAGCTCATCAAATACTGGGAAAAAATATGCATTCATATAGTACTGTGGGAGAAGGTCTACATTCATTCGGTACTGGGCAGAAATATGCATTCATCAGGTACCATAAGAGAGGCTTTGTGCTTATCTGGTACTAAAGGAGAAGGCTTGTGCTATTCTGGTACTAGGCACAACTCTACATTCATCCAGTAATAAGGTGATCCGGTACTGGTAATGAGGTGTTGGTTGTTCTTATCCTATATTCAAAGTTTTTGTTGCTCGATTTAAATGGTTCAAGTAATAGGAGGTATAAACTCAACATTTTTTTTTGTTTTATTAAGGAATTAGACTAACTATGTATTAAACATGTGGTTACTCTCATACATCTTCCNGTAATATGACACTTTAAGAAACAAAAGTAAGTTTTTATTTAAAGTATTACAAACAATAATTCACTTAAAGATCACAAGGACGAGTGGAGCAATAACATTAGTTTCCCAAGTTTTCATTCTCCCCAAGTACAAATGGAGGTAAAACTTAGATATCCCTTTTCCTTTATATGTATAGATATAAAAATATCTTACCAAGAATGACTACACTTCAACTTATTAATGATATTCTAATAGTTGTAGAAACATGATTTCAATTAACTTTAACAACAACCATTACTCAAATGATGGCGTTTAACACCACTCTAATGATAAATCAATATATCAAGGGATTCCATTATTGTTCTTCTTATTAGAAAAAACTAATTTATTACTCCAAACTTTATAACATTTAATCCACACCTTTAATATAAGGTTAATAATTAGAAATTGTACATACATTTAAAAAAAAAAAAATACTAATTTATTACTCCAAACTCCTGTCTTTATAACATTTTATAACATTTAATCCATACCTTTAATATAAGGTTAATAATTAGAAACTGTACATACCATAATTTAGGACTAAATTTTGATTTAAAAATTAATCCTCAAATTAAACTATAACTAACAACTAAGCTATCGAAGTCATAAATGTCAAGATACGCTAAGGGCATCCTAACATCGAATTTCCTTTC